>CABHPP010144762.1:23317-49639 GCA_902168425.1 Peromyscus attwateri | reverse complement strand
TTTGTCCCATATCAAAAGAGCCCTCTGGTATGGGACAGAGAAAAACCAATATTTTTATTTAAAACAGGTTAATTATAAATGCAATCTCTTTCTCAAAAAGAAAAGGGGATATGATATATATAGGATATAGAGATGATAGGATAAAAGGATAGATTAATGAATCTGCTTTTAAAAAACAACAACTTGTTTAAAATGTTTTACATTGGTATAAATTTTAGTTTATTGATACAAACTTAAAGTTGATTTTGTTATACTGTGTGTATATTTCTACTTTTGTTTGAGGTATTGTGTTTATATAACTCATTTAAAATTGTAATGGATAATTAAGAAATAGATTAATAATTAGTCATCTATGATAATCATATTTGTAGCCATGTTAGTTAAGTCTTCTAAGTATACATAGATATATTTCAGATAGACAGGTAATCTTCAAATACTTCAAAGACCTACAGAATATGGCATTTAAAATATTTTAAAAATTTAGACGTTCTGGACAGTGAGACACGTCTGCTCCTGACAACACTGGATTTACTTCAGAGGAGGATGGGCATCGAAGACACTCCATATGGAGTTTATCTTCACCTTGGCAAAAATAGCCATTTGGGCAAGAAACTGTTCTTGCCTGGAGTGCTTGATCGACTGGACATGCAGGACCCATAGGAAGGTGACCACTGAACTTTGCTTGACAAAATGGTCCTTCAGGTTCCTGCTTTGCAGAGAAAACTGCCAGACATTATACAGGACACATAAAAAAATGACTTAGAGACTCTAGGCCTGTGAGCTGAAAACAGATGCCCCAACTTTACAAGAGAACTTTGGATGACTATCCAGGCTGTCAGCTGTCTCTGTCTACTCTTACAAGATTCCTGAAAGTTGCTTACATCCATCTACCATTTCTCAGGTACCATTATATTTCTTCTGAGGTCTTTGATGTGGTTGAAGACTAGATAGTTGTAATTTCCTCAGTTATGATAAAAGATAAGTTAGATATAAAACCTTAAACTTACAAATATAAGATAGATAGGATATCTTCTTTAATATTGTAACTGTAATTCTTGCTCGATAATTGTTTTGTTATATGTAATTTTACTATGTTAAAGTTAAAACCTTCCTTTTTGAAAAAGAAGAAAGGGGGAAGTGCTGTGGGATGTTCTGTATGACAAATATGTTAATAAAGCACTGATTGGCCAGTAGCCAGACAGGAAGTATAGGCGGGACTAATAGAGAGGGGAACTGAGGGAACAGGAAGGTGGGGAGAAGACTGCCTGGAGCCGCCCCGAGGAGAAGGAAAATGTAAAGTACCGCTTAGCCACGAGCCACGTGGCAAAGTAGAGATTAATAGAAATGGGCTAAATATAAGAGTAAGAGCTAGACAATGATAGGCCTGAGCTAATGGCCAAGCAGTTTAAATAATGTAAGCGTCTGTGTGTTTATTTTATGAATGGGTTCAGTCAGGGAACCAGGGACTGGCGGGACTTGGGAGCTGGAGAGAAGCTCTCCAGCAACAATGTAGCCATGAACCCATGCATTAACACCTCTGATGCTGTAAGTCAAAATAAATCCTTTCACCCTTCAAGTGGTTTTCTCAGTTATTTTGTTACAGTGATGAAAATTGAAGAAGAGAGTGATTAATAATGAAGTCTGTGAATTTGTACAACTTCCTACCACCGGTTAAAAGCAAATTAAGCATTAGTAATATTTAGCGGATATGCTCTGTTCATAGCAGAAAGTTGTAGATGAATGTGAAGTAAAAGACTGATTTATATGCTCTTATTGACACACTGTGGAGACAGAAATAATGGCCAACAATAGAAAAACCACATTAAACACATTAAAAGGTACTATGACTTAAAAATTTCAGAGACAGGAAAGTCAATGACAGTCACTGAAGACTTGATTAAGAGAATTAACCATCCTCAAGCTCAAGGCATAAGTATATATTTTGTCTTTGTTTAATTGAATGCTCTGGACTTTGGATAAAATTGAGAAACTCAATTTTAAAGAATACTCCTTTAGTAGATTTAAAGTCCTTCATATAAATGGTGAATATCTAGGTGATAGGTTAAAATATAAAATATTCTGTTATTTTATCTTCTGATGAGGTCCTTTGACGTCTCTCCTCCTCAGCCCATCATCTCATCCAACACTGGTGATTTATTCATCCTGGATTATTGAAGGACTGCTGGCAGTCCAAAGATGGTGTGTTTGATCTCTGTCCTTCCACAGTAATAATGAAAACCAAGGCTATGTTATCCCTGCATTCCCAAAGGCTGCCCAGCATTTTCCTGAGGAACACAAAAAGGTCTTTGATTTCAGCTTCCTTTCAGGTGCTACTCAATACTATGTCTTTGATAACTGATTTTATCAAAAAAGCAATGCCTCCATTAATTGTACATTTTAATTTTGAGAAATAGAGTAATGAATTAAATGGTGGCTTTAATTGGTCATATGTGGTAATATATTGTGTACCCTAATAGAATTTGCCTGAAGATCAGAGAACAGAACAAGTCACTGTATTAAACATAGAGGCCAGGCAGTGGTGGCACACACCTTTAATCCCTGCACTTGGAGAGCAGAGATCTGTCTGGATCTCTGTGAGTTTAAAGCCACCCTGGACTACATGAGATTAACTAAATCTAGGACAGAAACAGAGCCAGGCAGTGGTGGTACACACCTTTAATCCCAGTACTAGGAAGCACACACACCTTTAATCCCAGGAAGTGATGACTGGGCAGAGAAAGTTGTATAAGGCTTGAGGAGACAGGAGCTAAAAGCTTTTTGACAGAAACATCCCTTTCAGCTAGAGGCTTTTTTGGCTGGAGCCTTTTTGGCTGAGGAAGCTCATTAGGCTAGAGGCCTATCAGCTGAGGCCTTTTCATGCTGAGAAGTTCTTAGAGGTAAGAGGCAGCTGTGGCTTGTTGCTTTGTCTCTGTTATCTTTCATCATTTACCCCAATATTCTGGCTCTGGGCTTTTATTATAAAACCATTTAGAGCCAGGTGCGGTAGCACATGCCTTTAATCCCAGCACTTGGGAAGCAAAGCCAGTTGGATCTCTATGATCGAGGCCAACTTGGTCTACAGAGCGAGATCGAGGACAGGCACCAAAAACTATACAGAGAAACCCTGTCTCGAAAAAAACCAAAAAAAAAACAAAAAAACAAAAAACAAAACAAAACAACAACAACAACAACAACAGAAGACAATTTAGGAATTCGAGCAATTGTCATACACTTCTTGTTGCTGTGTCCTGATAAAAAGCTCCCTAAGGTAAGAAGGGCTGATTTGGGGTTCAGCTTGAGGAGATGCAGTTCACCATGATGAGGGGGACGTAATTGCAGTAAGTGAGGCAAGTGGTCGTGTTTCATCCCTAGGTAGGAAGAGAGAGATGCTAGCGGCTATTCCCCTGCTTTCTCCTCTTCATTCAGAAAGAGTCCCGACTCTTGGGGTGGTGCTGCCTATACTCAGGCAGGTCTTTCTTTCTCAGCTCCTATGGAAACACCATCATAAGACAAATATAGTGGTATGTTTCCATGATGGATTCTGAATCCAGTCAAGTTCACAATTAAGGTTGGCCATCATAAAGGATTAAACCCTGTTTAGGGGATATGTCCAATCTAATTGACACATATAAAAAACATCGGGAAAGGAATGTTTAATTCACACAAATGAGGTGAAATAAAAGACAGATTGAGAAATTTATGGTAGTGATGGTCTCTTTAAAAGGGCAAGCAAACCAGTGGTCTCACATTGAACTGATATATTAAATGTAATGTTGGAGACTCATGAGTGTATATGTGTGCACACATGTGTAAATATGTAGTAACAGGCATGTAAAGACTTTCCAACACACATTGGAAACAAAATCCTTGAGTTTTAGGACATAGTAAATGACAGCTGCAAGATTCTGAACTGCATGATTAAGAAGACATTGCATTTCAATAACAGAGAAATCAAAGGAACATCTATTTCAGAGCCCCAGGAGGGCATCAAGAGAGATATGGATGAAATCGATGATACTCTGAATTTGCTAGAGATTTCTAGGTGGACTGGCCCTATGTGTCTGGATTTGGAGAGGGGTAGGTAAGGCTACATGAAAATGGCTAGCTACCTGTTCTCTGAACGGTTCAGGGGATAGACTGCAATTACTATAGATGATGAAATTATCAGAGGAGATCTGTGAGAAGAGGGGATGGTGGCAGTTAGCTTTGAGAACACATATTTTCAGAGACAGAGAAGCAGAGGGAAGGCTGGGGAGCACAGTGAGGTCACAGCCTCCTTGGAAACAGAGAGGAGGACACTAGCATAGATGACACTGAGGGAGGACAGCAGGTTATATTAAGATTTGGACCAGCTGTGGCATTTGGTGATATTTGAAAACACAGTTTTAGCAGTTGTGGAGGTGGAAGCCATATTGCAAGGGATTAAGGTTTTATTGGATGATTGTGGAATCAAAAGCTGGAGATGAACCTGGTCTCTCAAGAATTGTAGGCTTGAAATGTAGGAGTTAAGGCAGAGCTTGTCTGATGTGAACAGCAAAGGATAACACTCTGGAGACAGTGATGACTTTAGACTATTCAGGAACTGAAAGGAACAGGATAATAAATATTTTGCTGTAGAAAAGGATTCATGCAAGAGCTTCAATGAGAGATGGAGTATGGCTTCAAAACTAAACATGTGTGGAGGGAAAAGTGAGTCCAGCTCCTAGAACCTTTACTCCAGAACTAGACAGAAGTATGTATTTAGCTTGGCAAGTTTACTTGGAATTGGTTGTTGGCTGAGAGAACATAATCTATCATTCAGTCGTGATTTCTAAAGTTCCAGCAAGAGTCACACACACACACACACACACACACACACACACACACACACACACACACACACAGAGAGAGAGAGAGAGAGAGAGAGAGAGAGAGAGAGAGACAGAGACAGAGAGAGAGACAGACAGAGAGAGACAGAGAGAGACAGAGAGAGACAGAGAGAGACAGAGAGACACACAGAGATTACATCTTAGTGTGCAATATCTGCCATCTGTCTATAAACCAATCTATCAATTACCTACCTATCAACTCTATCTATCTATCTATCTATCTATCTATCTATCTATCTATCTATCATCTACTTACCTACCTATCTATCACCTATTGCTAGACCTGAGAAAAAAACATTTCCATAACTTCTGATTAAAACAAGCTGTATTTAGAAGTGCACAAGGGACTGGCCAGATGACTGCCTCCTCCTAAATCAGAGTTTCAAGAGTAGCCCCTGACTGCCTTTTGAAGTCCCTTTTATAAAGGGAGAGTTAGGGTTGATAGAAAACATCTGTCAAGATAATTGTCTGTTAGCACCAGGACAGAAGAGTGGGGGGACTCAGGGCTCAAGGCTGCCTGTGGGGTAGATAAGTGCAAGAATGTAGCTCAAATTATAATGGGTCTTAATAATAAAAATCTAGAGTCAGATATGGGGTAAATGCTGAAAGATCAGAAAGACAAAGGAGCAAGCCAAAGCCATCTCTTACCTCTCCATCTCCCACCTTGCTCTCTCTGCCCAGCCATGCCACTTCCTGTATCCATCTCCCTAGTGCTGAGATTAAAAGTGTGTGCCTCCCAAGTACTGAGATCAAAGGCATGAGATCCCAAGTGCTGGGACTGATCCAGACTAAAAGAGAAAAAGAGCCAGGTGGTGGAGGCTCCCACCTTTAATCCTGGCGCTAGGGAGGTGGAGACAGGAAGTGGTATGGCTGGGCAGAGAGAGGAATATAAGGCAGGAGGAGACAGGAGCTCACCCCCTTTCAGGCTGAGGAGTTGTTGAGGTAAGAGATGGCTGTGGCTTGCTCCTTTGTCTCTCTGATCTTTCAGCATTTACCCAGATATCTGGCTCTGGGTTTTTATTAAGACCATTTAGGATTTGAGATACACAAGAATCCATCATGTGGAAGGGGAGTGAGTCATCATGGTATCTGGGAAGACACATTTTCATAAGGCCAAAGGACAATCATACATCACAGGTGCAGGAGTTTAGCAAGGCAAAGGGGTGGATGTACATCGTGGAATTTCAAATTCAGCATAGGTTGAAAAACATGCTTTACAGTATACATTATGTTTAGGAAACAGAAATTTATTCTTGTAAGTTATGGAGACATAATAACAATGTGGCTCCTGTTTTGGTTTTATACTATCATCTATCATTTATATATCTTGAATTTTTGAAACATCAAGCTCTTCACTAGCTTTGATTTCTCATTACCAAATAAATATTTTACACACAGGCACACCACACACACACACACACACACACACACACACACACACACACACAGAAAGAGAGACAGAGACAGAGAGGGAGAGAGACAGAGAGAGACAGAGACAGAGAGACAGAGACAGAGAGAGGCAGAGAGAGAGGTGGGCAGGGGGGAGGAGGAAGAGAGATTATCTGGGAATATAATCAAGTAAGCCCAGATGATACACCTGTACCTGGAAGAGTAGAGGATCCCCCCTTGGGTAGCTGATAACTACCTGAGTGGTGACACCTTGTACCCTCCTGCCTGGATCTGAAAGACTGCATAGCAGTGAATATTCTTTCAGTACTTAAGTTAAAGTAATGTTACTTGGGAGAAATTCCTTTAAAAAGATTCTCTGTGGACAAACCTACTGCCAACTATATCTTGAAATTGCAATCTCTGTATACACAGGGATGAGTCGATGTTTTACCCAATATAATGTTTCTTCATCATGGAAGCTGTATATAACTTAGAAAAGATTTGAGAAACCCCTTCCTAAACATCTGATGATGTTGATTTCATTTAGAATGCATATTGTGTCTCTGGAATCATGTCTGAAAAGACATCTTCACAGTAGCCAGAGATGTGTATCCCTGATTATAGTAGAAGACCTGAAATTACAGCTAATTTTTGAGGTGGACTTTATGTCAATAACATGATACTAATTATTGGAAGTTGATAAAGTAAACTACTATGTCTTCAGGTTTCCTGGAAATTACCCCTTTATCTAGTAAAGTTTATTGTTTAAGTAGAGGTATAGATCAGCTCTAAGGAGCTATACTTTCCTAAGGGCTTACCCTAAACTAGAGGAGGTGTGTGTGTGTGTGTGTGTGTGTGTGTGTGTGTGTGTGTGTGTATAACATTTATTCTTTACAAAAGTAGCATGAGCCTAAGTTCCTTTTGGTTCCTGCTTCCTGTTCTCTTCAGGGTCTCCTCTGTAGTATCAATGAACCCTTGGCTGATGCAGCCATAGGAGGCTGATGAGCCATATGTCAAAGGGAATCCCAATGTTAATTTCATGATTGCTTTTATAGGAAACCACTCATTGCCAGGCACACCGTCAGACCCCAATGCCAACTCTCATTTTGCTTTTCCCTAGCAAACATTTATAAGTTCTTTTTAGATAAAGAAACTGGAAGAAAGTCAATAGGGGTGGCTCTTGGCAAAATCTCCAAGTGCTTGGAAGTCAGAACAGCTGCAGGGACTCCACGTGGACCACTGGGCCTGAGCTGTGGTTTGGGGTTGACAGTGGTTTTGTTTCAGCATGTTCTGGGTGATTTGTGTTGGGATATATATGTATCTATGTATTTGAGCTGTAGTCATCTGAAGGCTTAACTGGGGCTGAAGGATTGGATACTGAGCTAGCAGGCCAGTTGCCTAGAAGTCCCAGTTCAGTCTTGGCTAAGAAGTCTCCTTTCCTTGACATGTAAATTTCTTCCCAGACCACTTACTGTCCTCATGAAATAGCAGCTAGCTTTCCTATAAGGGAGAAAACCAAGAGAATAAGGAAAATGACTTATAAACTGGGAGGCCTGTACATAGATGAGAAAGAAGTCTATTGCCACTTTCAACATTGTGCCTGGGAAGCTCCTCGATGTTGATACTGACAGTAGATTTCCCCATGTGTTCAGGTATTGATAAGGGGAGGGAATGAAATACATGGTGAATGGAACCATCTTCCTATGTAAGTGAAGTCTCACATGTAGGGATCATTAGAAGGTTGATTACGGATTCTGGAAAAGTCTATTTGGCCAGGGTATCAGCCATTGTTCTCCCTTCATAAGACAAGGGGTTGATGATAAATGCATTTTTACTACTGGAGCTTTTCTTGGTTAGATAAGTAAAGTAAGGGAAATTGTCTGCTTGCATTTACTGCTTTCTAAGTTCTTCTGGATGGAAGTAAACAGCATATTAGAGAGACATCCTTTAGAGTATTGGTTTCCAAACTCCAGGCTATATTTAGCCTCTATCATCAGCCTCCACTAAGGATTTCCTTGCCACTCACTCAGCCTCTGCCTGCTGACATTTCTAGTGTCAGTGGTCCATGCTTTCAGCTTTCATTGTACAAGACCCCCCTTCCAAGATTCATAATATGATGTTTCACTCACAGGCTTTTTAGGCCAGTGTAGAGAACCAAAGTGTAGAAAGCACAAAATCTTCATTGATTATGGCTTTTAACAATCTAGTATCAAAACTTTTCTTTCCTTCTGGACATAACTCAATTCCTATAATAAATCCCTATTCTATAAAGTCTACAGTAGTTCTTTTCTTTTCATCTGAGATAGTGTATTTTGAAATAGATAAAACAGTATTGTAGAAACACAATTTTAATTATTCTTCCCTACAAAACTCCCTAGCAGATCAAATGCCCATGTGGATCAAGATATACACAGTTTCTTTTCGCATCTCAGAGAAAAAGAATAAAGGACATTCTGTATTAATATGTTTTCTGTTAACTTTTTGAAGTATAAAAATTAAATGCCTGCTTCTTCAGAGAATAATCCTAATCTCTTTTATTTTTCCTTAGCTACATAGCAAAAAAAATCTTGTTACTCAGGCTTTTATAGGACTAGAGATTCCCCTGTCTAGAAAAGTCCTTAGAAAGCTGGATGCTCTGGAAACAAGACTGCAGACCCTAGGTAGCTGCAAAGAAATAGTTAATGGATATGGTCTCAGAAACACTGAAATTTTGTTTCTAGTTGATGAGAGAGGACAGGTAAGATAAGAAAGAACAGGATGGAAGAGGAGGAAACAGAGCAAACAAGAGGTGTCAAAAGATGTATGAGAATGTTATACATAGTTGTGCTGTTATTTTTCCCATAAGATTTTCTCCATATCTTTTCCAAAAAGGACTTAGTTGTGTACCTTTGGTGAGAGATGAACTATGTGTTTTTCTTATTTTGAGACTATATGCTGTATTCTTTTTCTCAGTGAAATATATGTAAAATAATTCCATGCTTAGCAGCATTGTGCTGGTTTTGTCTTTTCAACTTGACACAAGGTAGAGTTATCTGGGGGATAATGAACTTCCATTGAGAAAAATGACTTTATCAGATTGGCCTATAGGCAAGTTTGTGGGGGCATTTTCATGATTAATGATGGATGTGGGAAGGCCCATCTCCATCACCCATGGTCCTGGGATGTATAAGAAAATAGACTGAGCAAACCTTGTAGAGAAAGTCAATAAGGAGTGTTGTTCTGGATTCTACTTTGGTTCCTGCTTCCAGGTTCCTTCCCTTCTTGTATTTTTGTCTTGGCTTCCCCCATTGATGGACTGTGACTGGGACATATAAGTCAAATAAGCCTTTTATCCCCTTAGTTAGTTTGATCATGGTCTTTGTCACAGCAATAGAAAGCAAACCAGGACAATCAGTATATTGTATGATGAACTGTACGCAGAAATGGTTTATTTAAAGAGACAGAAACTTTGAGATTGTGGTATGTTGCTTCAGATCTTGTACTAGCTATCAGTATGCAAGAACAAAGATTTTCCATTATTGTTGCTGTTTTATAATGTAGGTGAAAAAATCATTCTTGGGTTTTCACAATACTACAATGTGGACTAGAGTCACAGCTTCATTCTTTGCCTTGTATGAGTGGTTCTTCATTGTCTCGTATTGGTTCTTATGTCCACTCACCTTTCTTTGTTTAGAAGGAAAAGGAGTAGGCTTAATTTTATTTTGCAGTTTTTATTCTGCCATGTCAATAGTGAATGAATTCAAAATAAAACAAGTGCTGTAGGATGTTCTGTATGGCAAATGTGTTGCTCTGATTGGTCAATAAATAAAACACTGATTGGCCAGTGGCTAGGCAGGAAGTATAGGTGGGACTAACAGAGAGGAGAAAAGAACAGGAAGGTGGAAGGAGAGCCTGCCAGCCACTACCAGGACAAGCAGCATGTAAAGATGCCGGTAAGCCATGAGCCACGTGGCAAGGTATAGACTGATAGAAATGGATTAATTTAAGATATAAGGACAGTTAGCAAGAAGCCTGCCACGGCCATACAGTTTGTAAGCAATATAAGTCTCTGTGTTTACTTGGTTGGGTCTGAGCGGCTGTGGGACTGGCAGGTGAGAGAGATTTGAGGACCAGGCAGGAAAACTCTAGCAACAAACGAGTTGTTCTCAAAGACAGCTTCACACTCATTTCTATTATGTGGAGCTCCATGTCAACATCCAATGAAATGATTTTTGTTGACAATAAAATTAAAGCTATAAGAAAAGAAAATTCTGAGCAGCAGTTTGTTGGTTTTTATAGACTTCAATGCCTGAGTAATCAGAATAATTACATACCATTTTAGTAGCTTGCTCAAATTAAATAAGAAGTTGATAAATGCTTTCTAAAGTCAACATAGGAAGGCTGACCTGATGGCTCAGTAGTTAAAGGTTCCTGCTTCCAAGCCTGATGACCTGAGTATGATACTTGAGATCCACATGGAGGAAGGAGAAAACCAGTTTTCATATCTTGTTCTCTGACTTTCACATGCATGGTGTGGCACACATAAACATACATGTACACACACTCCAAATCATTAAAGTGTAATAACAGTAAAACAAAATCAGCATAGGCTTTAGAGTGCAATAAGTACCGAGAATTTGCACACTTGAACAAGTTGCAAAGTAAACAAATATGATCATTTTTCTCCATAGAAATAGCTTGTTTTCCTCATTTGACAAGGAAGCAGGAAAAAACATGAAGTAAGGGCTCCCAAGGAAATCAATGCTATCAAGCACTAACTCACACCTGTTAACCTGAGTGAATTGGCCTGGAGACAACACCAGGTGCTCACTGATTTATTGCTTGAAGTAACTCAACAGATTGTTTTATTTAATCAGTTTGAGGTTAAATTGATCCATTGGTAATTATTTTTCATCATCTTATAAAAATTCTGACAGTCGAGTGTTTTTTCACAAGATATAGAAATATGAGAGTTGAATAGTTGCTGATAGTACTTATGGAGCTATTTTATTTATTGTTTGAAAGAAAACAAGTTTAAGTAACACTAAAATTTCATCTTGATGTAAACTTACTTGATTACATCAGTGCCAGAACGCTAACTTATGAGACTATCAGAAAAATAATTTACATTTATTTTCAGAGCAGTTTGACCTAATAGAGTAGAATATATATATTCAAGCAAGTAAGGAACATAGAAAAAGATGACTCAAATATGGGTTGATTTAATATATTATACATGATTTAACCCCAACTTTAGTCAAAGTCATATGTTAAATGGAGAGCTAAATAAGATAAACAATGACTGTGCCAATATGTATGGAGATTCTTCTCGAGTATTGGATTAATGTGGCTCGATGAATAACTTTTAATCAGGTTGACACATCACTTTTGGTTAAATAGACTTTTGAACTTGGATTTTTCAGTTAAACTGGATGTGTACCCAAAGGAAGATGATCACTAAAATCAAGCTAGTGACTGTGGATATGTCTCAGTGATTAAGATCACTGGCTGCTCTTGTAGAGGACCCAAGTTCAGATCCCAGCACCTACAAGGTGGCTCACAACCACCTATAATTCCAGTTCCCAGAGATCCAATAACCTCTTCTGACCTCCATGGGCATCAGGAATACACATGGTACTCAAACATAAAAACAAGTAAAACATTTATACACAAAAGTAAATTTAAAAAGTTAGGAAACAACCTGTATTGCTTCATTGTTAAAATTGACACATATACAGACATATAATTTGTTGTAGATGTGATAGTTTAATATAATGTATATATGATATATAGATACTATATTGTAAGAAGTATGTAGAACATGTATTCTTATAACTGAAATTAGCATTTGTCTCAACATTTGAAAATGTTCTATTAAATTATAATTTACATATGCATGCACCAGTACTTATAGAACACTTCAAGAAGTATTAACAAACAAAAACACATGTAGTTATCACCACAGTCAAGCTGAAACATTTCTATGACCTCTTAAGATTCTCTTGTGCTCCCTTCAAGTTTATTCCTGTAACCCATTCCTGGATGCCAACAGCTACAGACATGCTCTTTGTTAGAAAAGACTAGAATTTTTTTTTCTTTGTAGAGTATTTTTTCTGGACATTTTCTTTGTTACTAGTCTGAGTAAATTTCTACAAGTATCCACCTACCCTTGTTTATGTGCTGTTTCCTTTGGCGTAGCTACCTTGAGGCATGTCTTGGTTTTGGTTCTTGTTGTTCTGATAAAATACCCTGTGGGGAAAACAGCTTAATTGCAAGTTTCTTTTGCTCCCATTTTAGGTTAGAGTCCATCACTGATGGGGAAGTGAGGCTTTCAGGAACTGGAGCAGCTACTCACATTGCATCCATTGTCAGGAGCAGAAAGCAGTGGATGGATGTGTGTGGACTTTGTGCTTTGCTTGTTCTCTTCATTCGGTCCAGGATTTGGTCCATGAACTATACTCAGGTGTCTCTTCTCACATTAGCTACCCTAAGTAAGAAAATTCCTCACTGTCATGTCCACAGCTCAGTCTATTCTAGATAATTCAAAGTCCTTCCCAGCTGATTCTACACTGTGTCAGCTGACAGTCAGAACTAACCACCCCAGAGAAGAATGGCAGATTGTGCGCTTGTGTTTTAATCTTGCAATAAACTGCCAAAAGTAGTTTCTGGACTTTATATTCCCAGCAGATGTGGATGAAAGTTCCAGTCAATGCGCATAATTATTACCATTTCATATTGTGAATTTGTGTTCTCTTAACCTTTAAGCAAAGAGTGGAAGCTCATGTAATTTTGATTTGTATTTCTCTGATGACTAAAAATGGATCACTGGTGG
The DNA here is from genome assembly GCA_902168425.1 of Peromyscus attwateri. Lineage (NCBI taxonomy): Eukaryota > Metazoa > Chordata > Mammalia > Rodentia > Cricetidae > Peromyscus > Peromyscus attwateri. Next base: position 36,571 of record CABHPP010144762.1, on the reverse strand, counting down.
CAAGCCTTTGAGGGTTTGCCCCAGCCCTGCTTTCAGTTCTGTTCTTCAATTCCTAATAAGCCAGCCTGTGAAGTTCTTGCACCTCTGGCACCTCATATTCTTACCATTAGATGGAATCAATTGCCAGCTGCCATACCTTCCCTGTGACAATGTGAAACCCTGAGCCAAATAAACTACCCTTCCATTGATTGCTTCTGCAAGAAATTTGTCATAGCATCCAGAAAGATAACTAATACACCACTTTATACATATTTTCTCATTTCAACTGTCAGATCTTTTGTTTTGAGCTTTAATAGACACAAAGACAACAGCCTTATAAACATATTTTCAATATCTAGCACTACACGAAATCACACAATGGTTCAGATTGTTTACTGAAAACCTGATGGACACCTGCATTTCCTTCATGTTGGTTTTTTCCACGTGGTTATCATTGTTATCAGTTTTTATCTCACTGGATACATTTTTGGAAAGTACTGGAAGAAATAATTTTGAGTATAGGATATATTACCTTCTCAATGATATGTGACAGAAACACTCAGGCTCATCTCAATTTAGGTCTGGAATCAAAATAATTTATTGCTGAACTGTATCCCGGGCAGAAGGTTGTTAAGAGATGAACTGTGTCCCATCACAATTTTCGAGGGTTTATTTGAGCACACAATGAATCCCAAATCTGGTAGCTCTGGGCCCTAGTAATCTGCAGTTCGAGTGAGAAGCACAATTAGAAAGATTTTATGAGACAAATGCAGAAACAAGGTAAGGAAAAGATTCAATCGATTAAAGTAGAGCAATAGCCTTTATTAAAACTACACCAGCTCTTAGTCAAACAACACTTAAAGAATTCATCACAGCTAAGAGTGGTCTACCAGTCAAGCAGCACTCCAAACCAGAAGAGATTTTGAGGTCTCTGGAAGAGGTTTGCAGAGATGTACAACAGCCTTCTGAGCAGTGTGTTTCACAGGTTGATCAGGAAGCACAGTCAGGAGTGACCAACTTGGCTCCACCTTGCAATGCCTTGCTCACAGTGTCTAGTGTGGTTTAGCGCCACTCCCTAGGTGGTAAGAACTGAAGGTTAAAGCTGACACTCACACAATAGGCTTCCTCTCTGTGCCTTTCTTCTGTCTTTGTAATTTGACAGGCAGAAAAATCACCTACCAAATCCATAACTCTTTTTTTTTGTTTGTTTAGTTTTTTATTTTATAATTTAATTTAATTTTACATATCAGCCACGGATTCCCTTGTTCTCCTCCCTCCCACCACACCACACCCTCCCCCAGCCCACCCCCATTCTCATCTCCTCCAGGGCAAAGACTCCCATGAGGATTGAGTTCAACCTGGTAGATTCAGTCCAGGCAGGCCCAGTCCCCTCTCCCAGGCTGAGTCAAGTGTCCCTGTATAAGCCCCAGGTTCCAAACAGCCAACTCATGCACTGAGTACAGGACCCAGACCCACTGCCTGGATGCCTCCCAAACAGATCAAGCTAATCAACTGTCTCACTTATCCAGAGGGCCTGATCCAGTTGGGGGCTCTATAGATGTAACCAGCCATTTTATTAAATGAAAAGCACGGAACCAATGCAAGAAAGAAAGCCAAGAGGTCAGAGCTAAAAGCTAAAACCTTACCCTTCCTCCTGCGGTGGTCCTACCTCTCCAAACCAGAGCTACTTCCTGTGTTAAAGTCTTTATATAGAGTTTTTGTTCTGCCTTCTCATTGGTTGTAAACCCAACCACATGACTGCCTCATCACGGCCTGTCTGTATAGACCTCCAGGTGTTCTATGGTTGGTATTGAGATTAAAGGCATGTGTATCCAATGCTGGCTGTATCCCTGAACACACAGAGACTTGTAGCTTAAGTTTTCCTGCCTGGCCCACAGTCAGGATAAATCTCTTTCACCTGCCAGTCCCACCGCCGCTCAGACCCAACCAAGGAAACACAGAGACTTCTATTGCTTATAAACTGTATGGCCGTGGCAGGCTTCTTGCTAACTGTCCTTATATCTTAAGTTATCCATTTCCATAAATCTATATCTTGCCACATGGCTCGTGGCTTACCGGCATCTTTACATGCTGCTTGTCCTGGCGGTTGCTGGCAGGCAGTCAGCCTCCTTCTGCCTTCCTGCTCTTTTAATTCTCTCTGTTAGTCCCGCCTACTTCCTGCCTAGCCACTGGCCAATCAGTGCTTTATTAGCAACACATTTGCCATACAGAACATCCCACAGCAGAGACTTACCTAGCTCTGCCTACCAAGTGCTGGGATTACAAGTGTACACCACCACTGCCCTGCTTTCCTATGGCTTGCTAATAGCTCTGACCCCCAGGCAACTTTATTTATTAACATACAAATAACATTTTAGTACAAAAGAAAATATCACCATAGGGCTCCTCAGCTATTGGTTCATAGTTCATGTTTCCATTCATTTGGCTATTTGTCCCTGTGCTTTATCCAACCTTGGTCTCAACAATTCTCGCTCATACAAACCCTCCTCTTTCTCAACAAGATCACACAAATCCATAACTCTTATTCTGTCTCCATTTGTCCTCTTCTGTATACACCCTGAGTATTTATTTGTCATCATTTCCATCAATAAAGAAAATTCCTGTTCTAGCTTCTGCCTACAATTGCAGATGAGAATATTGGTGGCTGTGTCAGAAAATGAGCTCCTAGGATGGATCTCAACATGTGCCCCAAACAACAGAAATTTTCTTTCACATTTTCTAAAGATAATATGAAGACCAGTATAATGGGAATTTACTTAATTGCAAATATTAATATATTCTCAATCTCAGCTATATTGGAGAGGCCAGATTTATATAGCACTTTAGATTAAATAAACACCTTCCAAGTTATCCAGCACTAGCTCATCTGAAAGCTGCTAGATATCTTTCAAACAATGAACATTACCAAAGTAGAGAGAAAGCATACAGTGATTTCTATGTAGATTCTTAGTTTATCGGCACACATGCACTTATACACATGATGTATTTATACACACACATAAACATGCACACACTCCACATATTCACACATGTACACACATATAAACATACACACAACACACAATCATACATATATACATACATATAAACATACAGACACATACATGGATATACATACACACATAAAAAGATAAGGTATACATGTATGCACGTACACATATACACCTATATACATACACACATACATACACATTACATACATATAATAAAAAAACATTAAATTTACTTCAAATTATGTGCATAATACATCTTGAGAAATGCTAGCCTGAACAATAATATATGGAAAATATTTTTGTAGTCAGATCAAAGTATAAAAATATTTTGGAGCTTACAAAGAAATGGAAGATCTGACATATTCTTCAGGTCACATTACCAAATATTTTTTTCTTGCCATGTATTTGTTGAATTGTGTGTGTGTAGTAGCAACATTGAAAAGTGCCAGTTAAAACAGCGGATATTCTGTATTCTTCTAATCAAACACGTCTGAGAAAGCTATAGAAGAAATGTGAGGTGTCTCACATGTGCTGGTAGATAATGAGACCATTTTCCTTTTCAGTGGGTAGAACTTTCATGTTCATATACTCATATGCATAGAGTCAGGGAAGAGAGAGATTCAAGACTAGGACCAATGGCTTGCTTATGGCTGTGTAGTTCTTCATTCATTTAAGTACTTGAAACATCTATTTCTAACTAATGAAAATTCTCATTATTAGTCATAGAAATGTGTTCTAGAATCAATCAAGGTAATAATGAATATTGCAAGGTAGGTCATTGCTTATCTGTTTCTTTACACATAACTTAATCAATATTCTGTGAGTTTATTAATATCTACCTTCTGTGTTTATGCAATGAGAAAATGAATTTCTGAACAATTATGCTATTTCTAAAGTTGGCCACCAATAGAAAATGAATTCCAGTAATCCACCCAGGTTTTTTTTCTCTATCCCATTTGTCTATTCCCTATTCCCAGAACCCAGAATTCTTCTTTTTTTATCATATGAATTCATCGAAGCCATCATATTTTGTTTGAATGCTCTCCTTTGCACCACATTCTGAAAACTGATTCCAGGCACAAGGCAATGGCTTTGTAGATATCATAGGACTGGCTTTCTTCTTCTCTTACTTCTAGATTTCCATTCTACATTCCAGGCTATAAGACAAGTAGAAACTTTTACTTCATATGCTTGGTTCTTTATAGTCTTTTAGAATTGAGTGCAATTCATCATGGCTACCAGTAGAATGTAATAGGCATTTTAAACAAAGAATTCAGTTTCTTAATTGACATGTTTTTCCTAGTTCACCTTACATTTCCAGTTTTCAGTTCCTGTTTATCCCCCTTTTATAGCTTTCTCTCAAGTTTAGAAGAGCTTCATGGAGTTGATATCCTCTTGTTATGTTTCTTTAGTAAGACAGTCCTTCAAGTGTGTCAGTGGCTTCTGAATAAGTACAACGTTTGCTATGACAATGTGAACAGACACAGGACATTCTTCTCAGGTATGGGTGAGGATAACAGGACATGAATGTGCCTGTGTTAGACAGAATTGTCTAGTTAGTTATTGACTTTGAAAGATATTTGGCTTTGGGGCTCATTTCTAAATGAACCTTAATGTGCTAAAAGATAATAATCAGTCAAACTTGGTAGTGATTTTTATAACTAAATCATGGATGAGCAAGTATTTCATCCATGTTCCTTACTGCTCTATTCATAATAGCCAGGAAATGGAGACAACCTGGATATCTACTAATTAATAAATGGATAAGGAAAATGTGGTAAATATACACAATGGAATATAATTTATCTGTATAGAAAAAGTGAAATTACGAAATTCACAGGTAGCTGGGTGGTGGTGATGCTCACCTTTAATCCCAGCATTCAGGAGGCAGAGGCAGACAGATCTTTGTGAGTTCGAGGCCAGCCTGGTCTACAGAGCAAGATCCAGGATAGGCACCAAAACTACACAGAGAAATCCTGTCTCAAAAAACAAAATACACACACACACACACACACACACACACACACACACACACACACACAATTCACATGTAAATGGAGTTGAAAATAATTGTCATGAGTGAGGAAACCCAGACACAGAAACACAAAGTCCACATGTTTTCTTGTGTGGATAAAATCTTCAGATTTTTGTCTTTAAATTGGAGTAGCCTTAAAAAGCAGTAAACTGGTAAGAGGCCATGGGGGGATCTCAAGACTAGGGGCATAGAAGGCACAAAGTATGAACAGGAGTGGATAATGGAAGTGGAAATTATGTGGAAAGACAGTGAACACTAAAGACCTTTCAAATACAGTATAGAAACTGATACTATATAAACTAAAACATATACATACAAATTCATATACAAACAGTTTAAATGGATTTTTCTTGTAACAGAAAAGAATACCTTAACAGATATCATAAATTGTCAAATAGAAAGCTCACTGCTGTGTATGGGTTATCTCTTTTAGAGTTATTAGGTAGTGGGTTCCCAAGTGCCCCCCCTCAAACATTACAGACTACTGCCACTGCTCTTGACCACCCTCCAGAACTTGATAGTGAGATTTTTTCTTTATTTTATTCATTTTTACATACCAATCACAGATACCCTTCTCAACCCTCTTCCCACTCCCCTCCCCTGCCCCCCCCCCCCCACCCCCCTCCCCATCCCCTCCTCCAAAAGGGTAAGTCCTCCCATGGTAGGGATAGCAAAGTCCAGTACATTCAGTTGAGGCAGGACCAAGCCGCCGTCCCCCCCACCCCACCCCCGCATCAAGAGTGAGCAAGGTGTCCAACCATAGGTAATAGGATCTAGAAAGCCAGCTCATGCACCAGGGATAGATCCTGATCACACCACCAGGAGCCCCTCAAACAGACCCAGCTACACAACTATCTCCCATATGCAGAGGGCCTAGTCCTATCCCAGGTTCCACAGCTGTCGGTCTAAAGTTTGTGAGTTACTATGAGCTTGGTGCAGTTGTCTCTGTAACTTTCCCAATCATGATCTTGACCCCCTTGCTCACATAATCCTTCTTCCCTCTCTTCAACTGGACTCCTGGAGCTTGGCCTGGTGCTTGGCTGTGGATCTCTGCATCTGCTTCCACCAGTTACTGGATGAAGGCTCTATGATGACAATTAGGGTAGGGTAGTCATCAATCTGATTACCAGGATAGGCCAGTTCAGGCATCCTCACCAGATAGTGAGATATTACTGCTGAAAACACAACAACATACCTGAGTCATGGGACATGGAGAAATAGAGCTCATATCAACCTGGAAGTTTCATCTCTACTAGCTAGCGTTCACAGTACTGGAAGTTTTTATGCATGCTACTAGGAAAGAAGTCATCCATAATCCCATACAGCTATGAACCTGTAAGTTATAATGACTGGCCAGGTAAGGTATGCCCAATGGTACAACAGTGGCATCATGGAGTAACCAATCATTTTCTGCTTGTATTTAAACCTCCTCCACAAGGTGGAATCTATGACTGGTACTGTTAACTGGTCACCAAACCCGGGGCTCACTAGGTCTTCATAGGATCTAGGGGAGGACCCAGTACTATTATTCTGCCAATTGGATACACTAATAAACTGTCCTATGAGTTCTCCTCTTTATACCCGTAGACTAGTACATCTCTCAACTCTCATCAGAGAAACTTCCATATACAGTAGGTGGCAACACAGAGATGTAAAATTAGTAAACACAGAGAAAACCATTATGGAGTTCTTATCCCTAAATGGGACATCTATGCCACATCTCCCACCCTCAAGTCTCAGGGATCATCATGGAATAGGGAACAGAAGGATTATAAGAATCAGAGGTAGTGGGGTAGTGGATATTGGCAGGGAGACAGCATTTGTCAGACAGGACAGTGTAGTTCACAAGGTCAAGACCTACTTTAGATCAAGTCAATCAAAATTCCAATATGGATGGGGAAGGAGCTAAAAGAATGATGCCTCTGGATGAGGAGCTAACAGTAATGTTGGATGCCAGGAGCAGGAGTGTTGTGGGGTATTATTTTAACTACGCAAAAAAGATGGGCTACTTTTGTTTATGCTGCAGAATATTACTTTAACTATGTAGAGGTATGTTATTGTTGTTTTTGCTCTTTTGGGGAGCCTGCCACCCAGCTCCCAAATAAATCAAACATAGAGGCTTATTCTTAATTATAAATACTCAGCCTTAGCTTGGATTGTTTCTATCCAGTTTTTCTTAACTTAAATTATCCTGTCTTCCTTTTGCCTCTGGGATTTTCCTTTTCTATTTCTATACACCTTTCTTTGTTTCTTACTCTGTATCTTGATGTATAGCTAGATGGCTGGCCTCTGGGTCCTTCTCCTTCTCTGGCTACCTCTTCTTTTCTTTCCAGATTTCTTCTTGTATATATTCTCTCTGCCTACCAGCCCTGCCTATCCTTTCTCCTGCCTTGCTATTGGCCACTCAGCTCTTTATTAGAGCATCAGGTGTTTTAGACAGGCACAGTAACACAGCTTGACAGAGTTAAACAAATGCAACATAAACAAGAGTAACACACTTTAAAATAATATTCTACAACAAAGGTGTGCTACGTTTGTTTCTGCTGTCTTTGTTTAATTATGTAAAGATGTGTTTCATTTATGTCATCTTGCCCGTTTAAGGCACCCAATTAGCCTAATAAAGGCTGAATGACCAATAGCTAGGCAGGAGAGGGATAGGCAGGGCTGGCAGGCAGAGAGAATAAGTCTGAGGAGGAATCTAGGCTAGAGAGAGAAGAAAGAGAAGGAAAAGAGAATGAGAGAGAAAGAGAGACCCACACCTGCAGCCACAGACCAGGCAGCCAGCAGCCAGTGAGACACTGGAGGAAAGGGGAAAGGAAGACATATAGAAAAAAAGTAAAAATCCCTGGGGCAAAAGGTAGATAAAACAGGTTAATTAAAGTTAAAAGAGCTAGCCAGAAATGAGCCTAAGCTGGTCCGAGCATTCATAACTAATAATAACGTTCTGGGTCATGATTTGGGAGCTGGTTGGTGGCTCAAAAGAAAAAGCCTGCTAACAGGAGAGGTAGTTTTCTTCAGGGATGCAGGTCCTGAGGGATTACCGGGTAGATGGTCCTGCACCCATGTACATGCAGGCAGCATTTAGTGGGGTCAATGGGTATTAAATTTTAAAGATAGTGACAGGAAGTTAGGGGAAAGTGGAAGGAGTGTAAGGGAGAAGCTGGACAAGAGGGAATGGGGGACATTTGTGATTTAGCTACTTTTCTTATTGCCGTGAAGACACTATGACCAAGGTAATTTATGAAAAAAAGGTTTGTTTGGAGCTTGCAGTATCAGAAGGTGAATCCATGGCCATGTGGGGAGAGCACAGCAGCAGGCTGCAGGCAGGCACTGGAGTAGGAAATGGGGACTTACAGCTGCACCACAGCATGAGACAGAGAGAGCTAACTGGGAATGGTAAAGGCTTTTGAAACCTCAAAGCCCACCTGCAGTGACACACCTCCAACAAGGCCAAACCTGCTAAACTTTCCCAAACAGTTCCACCAACTGGGGACCAAGTATGTAAATATACAAGCCTATGAGGGCCATTCCCATTCAAACTACCACAATTTGGTCAAAACACAGCATATGCACATACAAATATTAAATAAAATGAACAATAAAAATCATTACTTCATAAAGACACTTGTAGTGTTTGTGTGGGAGGGAAATGAGTTAAGAGGTGGGAAGGCTGGAGTTGGTTGCAAGGGAGAAGGCATGACATTGGCAGGACTTTGTAAAGTACAGAGCTCCTACGTCAATTAGGAATCTAAAATTTACGAGTCTATATGCAGTCAATATTAGATATATTTGTGATATTATCTTACTTTATTTTACAGGTATTAAAACAGTCTTATTTCTCATTGCCTGCTGTGATGTGGTTGGCTAAGACATCTATTTTGACAATTAGTTTTGCTTTATTCTCCTCAGTCCAGATGCAATACAGCCCTTTTCATTTTATCTACATATAAGAATTACCAATTTCATTTTAGATATTGCCTAATGGATCTTAATTCCAAAGTTCAGAAAGAAATAGAGTATAACAAACTTCAGAATATTAAGAAAATGTCTTTATGATTAATAATATTAATTTTCTGAATGCAGTTTAGAATCATATCCCCAGCACCAGACGTTTAATGAATGGATGAATGAATGCAATTTTCAAAAGGTTATAAGACAAGAGACAGAAATGTGCACAATCTTTTATTCTTATAGACATAATTAAGTGAAATACATATGCCTGAAATCTGCCATGAAAGAAACAATATAAAATTAAGACACTTCAGATACTATCACATGTGAAAGAGTTGAAGATCCTCAAACTCAATTGCTACTATATTGTTAAGTCTTTTGCAGTCATGGATAGGAAAGCTATGGAGGGCTATGGAGGGCTACACAGATGTGCCCACTCACTACCTTGGTAGTTCTGTTGTTGCATTTGGGGAAATAACAGGCTTCCATTGACTCTATTCTTTCATATAAAATAAACAAAATTGAATGCTTATGCTCTAAGCATACTGTAGCTGTTTAAAAAATATTGTTCACTTCTTCATTATTGCAATTCATGATATGTGTATTAAAGGAATATCATTCTTCTCAATAAAATTAACACTGTTCTTGTTTATAAAATCCATGTATTAGTTACTTGGTTAAGGGCAGATCTTCATATAAAAAGCTAAATTCTTGAGGAAAACAAAAAAAAAAAAAAGGAAGAAAAATCAGAAGGTGAAGAAGAATGGTGTGCACACAAGTAAAGCTTCATCCCAAAGCTTAGTCTGTCTCTTATTCCAAATTTGGTTTTCTTTTTCTGAGGTCTGTGGTCATTGTTGGGGAGACAAAGCAAATTATCAACTTGCCCCTCTCCATAGCCTTACCACCTTCTCTCCTCCTGTCCCTCCCCTTCTATTTCTCTCCCTCCTAGCTCACCCTCCTTCCCTCTCCCTCTAATCCCTCTAACTCCCTCCTTCTTCTCTCCCCTTTTCTCTCTCTCTCTCTCTCTCTCTCTCTCTCTCTCTCTCTCTCTCTCTCTTTCTCTCCCTCTCTCCCTCTCATTTATTTATTATTTTTCTTTAACTAGCACTGGTCAGTCATGGTGTAAATGCTAGTAACTAGGAAAGAAGAGAAAAAAAAAAGTTCCCATTCTCACTTGCTTGTTAGTCTAGCAAGTTGGCTTCTTAAAATCTCATGATACAAAAGGGAGAAATTTCTGTCACAGAGACTGTAATAGGGATTCCTCAATTAATTGGTAGTAGAGATGAGACACCTGTGTTAAAGGGGCATTTTAGTTTGAAATGTGAGCCATAAAAGAATGGCATAATAGCCGGGCATTGGTGGCGCACGCCTTTAATCCCAGCACTCGGGAGGCAGAGGAAGGCGGATCTCTGTGAGTTCGAGGCCAGCCTGGGCTACCAAGTGAGCTCCAGGAAAGGCACAAAGCTACACAGAGAAACCCTGTCTCGAAAAACCAAAAAAAAAAAAAAAAAGAATGGCATAATATTAGACCTGAATTTAATCTATAAGCCCCTCCCACCCAATCAATCATCACATAACTTTATGGGACTGTGGGAATTGTAGTTCTTAAAAGATAACACCTGCCCAGGACTAGATAACTTCCTGGGACTCTGGGAGTTGGAATTCTTAAAAACCAACAACAGAGCCTGGCGGTGGTGGTGCACACCTTTAATCCCAGCACTTGGGAGGCAATGCCAGGCAGATCTCTGTGAGTTCAAAGTCAGCCTGGTCTATAGAGTGAGTTCCAGGACAGGCTCCAAAACTACACAGAGAAACCCTGTCTTGGAAAAACCAAAAAAAAAAAAAAAAGAGTTAGGAAACAAGGAACAAGTATATTTTGCCTGGCAGATGGTGGTTTGCATTAGGGTGGTGATAATGTTGAATCTGGATAACTTTTGTAGGCAGCTGAAAATTAGTATCAACTAGTTATTTTACAGCAAGCTTCAAAAAGCCTTCCCATGCTGTGGTGATATATTGTGTACCCTAATAGTGTACCCTAATAAACTTATCTGGGGATCAGAGGACAGAGCCAGCCACTAGATTAGACATAGAGGCAAGACAGTGGTGGCACATACTTGGGAGGCAAGAGATCAGTATGGATCTCTATGAGTTCAAACCCACACTGGAAACAGCCAGGCATGGTGGCACACACCTTTAATCCCAGCATTTGAGATCTCATGCCTTTGCTACCAAGTATTTGGGAAGCACACACGCCTTTAATCCCAGCACTGGGAAGGAAGTAAGATGGCAGGGCACAGAAAGGTTATAAGCTGTAAGTAAACAGAAAGTCTTGCTCTGCAGGCTGAGGAGTTGGTGAGGTGAGGTTGGCTGTAGTTTGTTCTGTTTCTCTGATCTTTCGGCATTCACCCCAATATCTAGCTCTGAGTTTTTATTAATAAGTCCATTTAGCAATTCGTGTTACACCATGTTCTTACCCCCACACTCCTGCACCCCTGAGTTCTACACTCCACGTGCCTGTACCCATAATCTGTATCCTCATGCTATTTCACCCTCATATCTTTATTCCCCTATGTTCTTGTATCCCCATATTTCTGTACCTCATGCTCCTGCATCTCCATATCACTGTGTCCCCATAATCCTTCATCTGCATACCCTTGTACCCCCATGTTTCTAATCCTCCACACCCACCCAGTATGGTACCTCCAATGTTCCTTCATGCCCATGCTCCTACACCCTTACTGGAGGAGGTCTCGTGCTTCTTTTAAGCTTGAAGTAAATTTTATCCAAACTTCAAGACCTCCTCCCGACAGGTCTTTCACCTGTGTATGGCTATGCATTCTTGGAGCCTCTGGTTTCTGATTCTGAACATAAATGAAAGCCCTGTGGGTACCATTTCTGGCTCCTGCTTTCCACCCTGTGCAGCCTCTTTAGGAACAGGGACAGAGCAACAGTGACTGGAGAGAGGTCCAGGACCTTCCTGTCAGGTATTCAGACAGGGGACCCAGCCCTTAGAAGCACTCACCACACCAACACTTGGAACTGCCCTCTTCACTGGGCTGAGAGCTCCCCGACAGAAGGAAATTTTAACTCAGTTTAGATCCTGAGAGCTTCATGAGTAAGAATACTCATAAGTACATGTTGAGCATTTAAATAAAATATGCAAATCCAATTACTTTTAGCCAACTGGGGCTTTTCTGCTAGGAAGATGAGTGGGTATAATTCAGGAAGATTAATGAGGAACATGGAAACCTCCTTCATTAAGATGGAAGCAAACATTGAAGATCATATTGAAAATAATGAAAAGGGCAGGACTGGTTGTAAGAATTCTTGCAGCTATGGGACAAAGGGGCGATACCACTTAAATTGGCGGATACTGGTAAATCTGGCCGCTTAACAGTTTCACGGGAACTTCAGCTGCGAACGGGCAAATAAAAAGAGTCACTTTATCCCCAAGCTTTCTGCTAAAGCTCTGAACCCTTCTCCCTCCCCATTTCTGATGTTTTCTTTTTCTCTGCCACGTGCAACCTTTTCTGTCCGACTTCTGCAGGCAGTGGGCGGGCTCTGTACTGTTGTGTGGGCCGCTACTGCTGTCTCTCACTTTAACGCTCCTCCCACTCATTCTCAAGCTGCTATGAGAGGCACAGACGGGTCTGGGAGTGGCTAAGATCCATGCAAATAAGTTTACAGTAGTCAGGATGGCTCTTAAGCCAGAAATCAGCTTGTAGCTTCAGGCAAGTCTTCCAAAAGGGTTGGTTTATAGTCTGCCTCCTGGCAGATCTTCCAAAAAGCTGTCCTTAAGCCACCAATAACCCATTGTGTGATTTCGTGTACTAAAAAAGGAGTAAAATCTGTCTCTTGTTCCCCAGACCTCCCCGACTAAAACTTAAGCATCTGGAGAGCAAGGCTTCTGACCTCACAGGCAAATCAGTCATCTGTGGCATTTAAGGTGTGCCAGGGAAGAGATCAAAAGCCCAAAAACAAAATTGTGAAGTGCTGGCACTCGCTGACTCCCAAAAGCTTTGGGTCCCTGTTTTAAGTGAGGAAAAAGGCCACGGCCGTGAGGGATGCATGTCTCCAGAGCAATGGACGGCAGACAGCCCATCTCCCACAACACCTGTCTACCTCGGAAGACATCCCTGCTCTATTCCCCCGCCCCCCCCCCCCAAGAGCCAACTTCAAAAGCTGGAAGCAGCTTTTGAGAGAAACAATGCCCCTATTCCCATCTACTTTTTTTTTTTTTTAATAATAAGCAAAAGTCTGGAATGTAAGAATTCT
>CABHPP010144762.1:9352-23217 GCA_902168425.1 Peromyscus attwateri | reverse complement strand
CTCTCTCTCTCTCTCTCTCTCTCTCTCTCTCTCTCTCTCTCTCTGTCCTATCCCCTCTTCTCTCTAATAAAGCCCTTCCTAACTCTGGTAACCATGGCTCGTGATTCCTCCGCTCTCTTCTGCCACCAGCCAAACTGCGGCCGCCTCGGTAACCAGCGCTAGCCAAACCATCGCCGTATACCCTTTCACTGGTGCCAATCTGAGATTATCATCAATGGAAATACATGTGATTTGGGTTTTGCCCAAGGATATTTTTTTTCTGACCTATAAAGATAATTTATTTTCTATTCTTCTCTTGTTTGTTTGTTTGTTTATTTGCAGAGCACTTACTATGTTGCCCGAGACTGATGTCAAATCCCTGGGCTCCAATAACCATCCTCCTCCTCCCACCTGAATTCCAAAGTACAAGACATACATGTCTGGGCAGGCATCCACGACCATTCACAACTTTTGCTGCTTTATATTTGTATTTTGATAAGTGTCTCTGCTCTGAACTGTACCAGCTAATTGGCTATTTTGTCCCCATACTGTCTGTCTGAGGCAAAAGGACTATCACTAGGTGTGTGAGATTGAACAGATGAATCTAATTTTCTCGTGCCTGCATGGTCTAGTTCTGGGTGACATGCAAAGCCTTGTCATTGCTGGCTTCAGAAAGGCAGTGCAGCTTGTTTATTTCCACCATTTACAGGAATGCTCTGGCTGCCCGGTAACCCCAGCCACACCTGCTCAGGCTTTAAAGAGGCAATTAGATCCCATCATAATAAGACTGACCATTTTAATGCAAAGCCAGGCCCCAGGGCAAGGCCTGAAGGGATTCTGTCCCACATCTGGCTTTTTGTGTGGGTACTCTAGAGAGAACTTAGGTCTTCTACCACATCTGGCTTTTTCTGTGGGTATTGGAGAGAGTACTTAGGTCTTCATGCTTGCAGGATGTGGTAGCATGAATCTGAATGTAATTGGTCCCTATAACCTCATAAGGAGTGGCACTATTAGGAGGTGTGGCATTGTTGGAGTAGATATGGCCTTGTTGGAGAAAGTGTGACACTGTGGAGGTGGGCTTTGAACTCCCATATATGCTCAAGGCACTCCCAGAGTTTCAGTTCACTTCCTGTTGCCTGCTGAGCAAGATGTAGGACTCTCAGCTCCAGCATCATGCTTGCCTGCATGCCACCATGTCCCACCATAATGATAATGAACTAAACCTCTGAAACTGTAATCCACTCCATTAAATGTTTTCCTTTATAAGAGTTGCCATGGACATGGTGTCTCTTCACAGCAATAGGAACCCTAACTAAGACACAGAACAAACATTGTATCAATTAAGCTATCTTACCAGCCCCCACTTTTGATCACTTTTGAGTAATAAATTGAGTCACCAAATATTCCTGGAGAGTATAGACATGGGAGGGCTGAGAGGCGTGGGGGGTAAATATTTGTCCCAGCAGTAAGCAGCATCCTTGGCTTCTGCCACTGTCAAATCATCCTACAGCTAAGTGGCTTAAAACAATAAGCATTTCATTATCTTTTGTAGTTCATGCAAACCAGAAATTTGCAAAGGACTTGCCTGGGTGGCTCAAGCTGAATTTTCAACAGCTTGATTCTAGAAAGTGCCAGAAGCTCTGTGACTGGGCCTGGGGGAGCTGGGCTCCTCTACCTGAGCCTTAGAGATTCAGTGGAGTCTAGTTGTCCAGTAGGGGTTGGGATGAACAGCAGCTCAGTACACTATGGGTGCATGGTGGCTCCAGGCTCCAGAGCTTAAAGAAAGTGGGGTAGATGCTGTCTGTGTAATCTGGTGTCACTTAATATCATTTTAGAATAAGTGGGCGAATTATAACCTTGAAATATTCAGATAAAAACATGGAGAAGAAAACGATTCATTTTTTTTTTGTGGGATTTTTTGGGATTTTGAAGTGACACCAGGCTGAGAAGTTCTAGAAAGCATTTCTATAGAAGGTGTCATGACTCTTGCAAGAAAACAGTCTCTTACTTGATGTTTCATTAATACGGGGATATTTGAACCAACTTATCTGCATAGATATGACGCATTTTGTAGTTTTGTCTGGGTATCTCTTCTCCAGGGAATTTGATTTCCTTTTTTCCATGTACAGTCATCATGTTTTAAAAGAGGCCATGTTGTGTAGCACAAATTGTTAGAAGGTCTTATTAATAAAAACAAACCCAGAGCCAGGTATTGGGGTGAATGCTGGAAGATCAGAGAAACAGAACAAGTCACAGCCACCTCACCTCACCAGTTCCTCAATTGATCCTGTGTCCTCAGACTGGAAGCATCTGAGTCCTCATCCAAATGAATCTCAGCTGAACTGCTGCTCAAAAGTCTAAAAGCTTAACCAGGCCAAAAGCTTCTAGTTTCTGGTCTTCATGCCTTCTATACCTTTCTGCCATCACTTCCTGGGATTAAAGGCTCACTTCCTGGGATTAAAGACGTGAGTCACCATGCCTGGCTGTTTCCAGTGTGGCTTTAAACTCACAGAGATCTGGATGGATCTCTGCCTTTGGAATGCTAGGATTAAAGGCGCGTGTGCCACCATTTTCTGGCCTCTATGTCTATCTAGTGTCTGTTCTGTTCTCTGACCCCAGATAAGTTTATTAGGGTGCACAATATTTGGGGGGAACACAATATCACCACAATGGTGATACACAGTGAGAGAATAACCTCAGACTGAAGCCTGGCTTCTCTGTATACTGAGCCACACTTGGTGGACTGGTGGGTGGCCACCATTTGCTGTTGCTGTATGACACAGAGGAAGTTTGGTAGAGAGCAGCTTCATTAGCCTATGTCACCTTGGTGTAGTCACATGTCTTCATGAGTTTGCTATCTCATCTGTAAAGTTGGGAGGATAACACCTGGCAGAAGTTATACGAGCCTGTGAAAATAAACCAGAACCTTGCATTTTGTGCACAAAAGTTAATCAATAAATAAAAGATCAAATTTCTGTCAGAGTCTGATTATGTGAGTAATGGGGGAGGGGAAGCAGACTGTGTGGAAGATTTGAGCCACAGTAACTGTAGTATTTGATCAAGTGAGAATTAGTTCACAAACCGTGGAACCTCGCCTGCAGATTTCACAGCGGGTTTCAGGCCTACCTGAAAAACCTAGCCCAAATGCAATGACTCTAAGGAGTCAGTGAGTATGGTGGTCCTCTCTACAGTTAATGCAAACTGCAGAGTCCACCTACAATCTTTGTCTACACAGCTACTTTGATTTCTTAGTTAGTGTGTTGCTGCTGTCCCCTCCTCCTCCTCCCTCTACTCTTCCTTTTCTTTTTTCTTTTTTCTTTTTTTTTTTTTGGTTCTTCAAGACAGTGTTTCTTTGTATAATCTTGGTTGTCCTAGAATTTGCCCTGTAGGTCAGGCTGGCCTCCAACTCAGAGATCTGCTGGTCTCTGCCTCCCAAGTGCTGGGATTAAAGGCATGTGGCACCACAGCCCTGCCGTTCTTCTTAATATACATTCTCATCAAGTAGCCCTGGCAGCCTTGAACTCACAGAGATCTGCCAGCCTTAGCTATTAAAGGCATGTCCTTTTTCTTTGCATTTCACCTCTTTTCTTAAGATGTGTAGTTCCTCATGATAAATATGTGCACAAGCAGACTAGAAAATTGTCTCTTGTGTTATGAAGTTGAGAGGTCCTTAGGAAACATTTGGCGTCTGTTTGACAATAAACGTTAAATATGTATCTGTGCCCCATCTAAGTTTCTTAACTAATATGGAGTCTTTTCCCTGGTATAAATTCTTTCTTGGACAGCTTTAATAAAATATCATTTCTGAGACAAGCATATGTTATAGAAATGTTGGCCAGTATGTTCTGCCACTGAGAAACTTTGGAATATTATACTGAATCATCTAGGCTTAACTTTACTTATTTAAACAGTTTTTGAAGTATTTATTCTTTAAAGCATTGTGTTTTCTATTATCCTAACCTGTGTTCAAAAAGAAAGCAAAATTGCAAGCATTAACGTATCTTCCATCAAATGACCTAAAATTATTTAAAGGATAATATACCCCCACCTTATTTTAAAGTCTATCTTCTTGTATGACAATTGCAGATAATTCCATCTAGTTATCCTTACTATTTACATAGCAGAGATTTTGCAACACACACACACACACACACACACACACACACACACACACAATTTTTTAAAAATCTTTTCTGTGTTATTGTTTCTAAATTACATTTATTGCAGATAATACAGTTGGGTTTTAAATAAAATATTTCACAATTTCTACTTCTTAATTGTTTTAATGAGGGACAAATCCACTGTGGGCAGCACCATCCCCTGGGCAGGTGGCTCGTCCTAGGCTATGTAAAAAATGCTAGGGAAGCATGAATCTGAGTGAACCAGCAGGCTGTATCAACATTCCTCTGTGGTTCAGGTTCCTGCCTTGGTTTCTTGTCCTGAGTTCCCTGGGAGATGGAAATATATACCAAATAATACTTTTCCTCTCAAAGTGGCTTTTGGTCAGAGAGTTTTATCACAGCAACTAAAAGGAAACTATAAAGGTTACATAATAGATCTCAGTACACCAATTACTTAATTTTATCTCTATACTTCTAGTTATTTTCTGAATGGCTGTTCTAGGGATTGCACTTTATAATTTAGGCAATCTTCTTAATATTATCTGTTGTTTTATAAGATGTTGAAACTTCTCCAAATACTTCAATTTCTTCCTCCTCCATGCTATTATTTTCATATATATCACTTGTATACATGCAATGGTTTGAGCAGTATAGTATCTATGTGTTCAACAATATAACTCCAGTATTTGTCTTTTTTGTTGTGTAGTCTCTAGTTTGAAATAGCAATTGTATCTTTCCTTCAAATCAAATTTAATTTTGGTTACAAAACCTATTATTGATGCATACTTAATGTGAATTTACAAACATGATATTACAATCTGTGTGGTATAATTAGCGTATTTAATTACTTTTTTGTTAGTGTATTTAGCAAATATTAGAAACCTTTACTCTCATGTTTCTCTTAGGTTGATTTTCTCTATGATCTATTGGATTACAATGTAACCAAATATATATGAGTCTTTGATATATTGAATACACTAATGAAGACATATTTATTTTCTGCTTTTGAAATAATTCTTTCTGTTGTGTTTATAAAAATGCCAAACTTATGCCATCTTCTAAAAGTGTTCTTACAGTTACAATGCTATTTATGTGACTTTATATCTGGATTTTCCAGAGTCAATTACCTCACCTATTTGATAATGCTGTACCAAGCCTATAGAGAAGTGGTTCTCAACCTTCCTAATACCGCGACCCTTCAATACAGTTCCTTATGTGATAGTGACCCCAACCATGAAATTATTTTCATTGCCACTTCATAATTGTAATGTTGCTACTGTTAGGATCATAATATAAATATCAGTGTTTTCTGATGGTATTAGATGGTTCCTATGAAAGGATCTTTCCATTTCCAAAGGGGTTACGACCCAAAGGTTGAGAACTGCTTCTTTAGAGCCTTCCAAGTCACAGTATTTTTACCAATATTTCTTCAGTCACACTGCATCCCGTCAGTTTCTCTCTTTCTTGAACTTCTAAGAACTTACTGATTTAATGATCTGGTAACAAACATGCCATCTAATCAGTAATGTTTTCTTTCATGTTCAATTTTCTTAATCCTAATAATCACCTCAGTGTCTGCATTAACTTTAATGCTGAAACTTTTCAAGTGTTTGCATGCACTGCCGCATTGAATCTTTATAGCTTTTTAAGAGAGGCAGAAATGACTTTTAAAGTATTAACAACTTGCACATCAAGGTACTGACTAAGCCAATGGACATTGAAGTCAATTGTTAAAACTATAATCATAATCACAGGTAGAATTGTCAACCAGATTATCAGTGACCATTTGTTTCTAATATTAGAGATCTGTTATGTGAAAAAAAAAATCAGAGTGTTCACTCTGTATCTAACAAGAGGGTGTGAAAATAAATAAAATGAGGAAAGCATGGTCTCACTTTTAGAGATTAGTTAAAAGAACAAAAATAATTGCTAGTACCTTTAAACAGAGATTCTCTGCCCCACCCCTTCTGGCAGCCACTTCCAAATAATTACTCAAAGGCTTATATTGATTATAAATGCTTGACCGATGGCTCAGGCTTATTACTAACTATCTCTTATATTGAAATTAACCCATTACTATTAATCTGTACATCGCCATGTGGCCCTTGGCTTACTGATCCTTTAGCATCTTGCTTCTTGGCAGTTGCTTGTGTCTGGCCTGACTCCACCCTTCTTCATCTCCATCCTCAGTTTGATTGTACCATCTAAACTTATCCTGTCTCACCATTGGCCAAACAGCTTTATTATCAACCAATGACAGTAACACATATTCACAGCGTAGAGAAGGACCACAGAAGGACCATCCCACAGCAAATAATTTTAATTATATTTTTATAAGTAAGTACAATGTCACATGAGTAATAGTTAACAAAAATATTTGTGTTTGCTGGTAGTACTGACTATGATGGCATTATTATGAGTTAGGCCTTGAAGCAAGTTTCCATTGTGGCATATGTTTGAAAAGTTCATATCAGATGTCTTCTGTACAGTTGCACAAATCAGTAGGACAGAGTAACAGAGCAGAGAAGCTCCATGGTGAGATCTGTTTGCTGTGGTGTAAGTGGCAAATCTCTGGTGAATTAGCCAAGTGGAAGCTGCATTAGTAAGAACATGGAACCTTGTTTTCTAGGACTTTGCTTACCACCTACACTATTTTATTGGAATGTTGTTAGCCAGCATCAATATTCCTTCAGGCTACACTCATTCTTATAAACACAATGAAGCTCTCTCAAATACTTATGGAAACACATTTGCTCAGTTTCTAAACAGACCCATAAATAATCATTAAACTTTATTAGGAGGCATCTTTATTCTGATCCCACAAGAACTTTAACTATTCATTAGGTATTCAGCACCTATTTAAACTAAATTAAAAATCATTTTCAAATTAAAACTTAGAGCTACTAAAATATTGTAAAAATAAAATGGTGTTGAGAGTTGGACAGTGAACTGCTTCCCAGGGCAAGACTTCAGCATGCCCATTTCCTGGCTTGTCTTTATGCATTTCTCTTACTCACTGGGCATCTTACCATGAAGATGCTGTTGTGCTGAGATTAGTGATAGGCATTTATATTCACAGCTTTCATAATGAGCTTGTTTCCCTTCTCTTCTAACATAACACTGCTGCTCAGGACAACAGATCTGATACCATAGCCTCAATTTATGAATGCTTTATCAACACAGGATACATTGCACCATTGAAAGGTTTTCAATTCTTTGTTGTATTTGGAGGGAAAGCAAAAAACAACAACTTCATCTTAAACCTGACAGTGAGAGACCATGGGATTTGGAACTAGGGGTCCTTAATTCAAGTCCCTACTTTGCCAGTTGTTAGTTCTCAGACAGAAATTCTGCTGAACTTTACTTTCTTTGACTGCTAAGTGGGGAAACTATTTGCTGACATCTCAGTTTTTATGATGATGGAATGATTTTAATATACTCACTTGAAATGTCAAGGTAGATAAGTGTACAACATTACTTAAATAGCATTATTTTTTATGTTCTTAGATACATTCCTTTCCAGTTGCCTATCATCTTATTTAATTTCGTATCTTCCGCATGTAAGAACCATTACTTTTGATCCAGAGAAGATGGGGCTCACAGAGATGAGCATTGTAGTAGCAGAGCTGGCACTTGACACCAGATTTTTAATATTAAAATCAGTTCCACTGCAGTGCAGATCTGAGCTCCTCAAGGACTGATTGCCAAGGTTAGGTGGGTGGAACAAGGGTTGTGCCTGAGACCATCACTGGAGCTTAGACATGTGCTTTGATTTAAGGAAGCTATGAAATTATAACATATGCAAAATTCTAAGTAGAATCTGTGCTGGCCAGTTATGTCAATGTGGCACACACTAGAGTCACTTAGGAAAAGTAAACCTCAATAGAAGAATCACCTCCATCAAACTGGACATTTGTTGGTTAATAATTGATGTGGGTGTCTATTCCACTTGGCAAAGTACCTCTCTGGGGCAGGTGGTTCTGTGTTGTTTAAGAAGGCAAGCTGAGTAAGCAGCTTTATTCCATGGTGTGTGTTCCTGCTTGAGGTCATGGCCTCTCCTGCATCAGGAGGAACATGGATGAAAAGCACAGCAGCAAAGTCGTTTCACTTGTCCTGACCTCTTGGCAGCATATCATATAAAAAGTAAAATGTGGAAATCATGTTTGCATCTGGTCATAATTTAGACAAGAAAATGACCTCTCCCATTCCAAGCCCACTGCTTGTTTTATTCCTTCACCTGCGTCTGACAGGCCTGCAGTACCCACCAAGCTAAAGGCTTCTCTCATGTAATATGCTCCCCGTGGCTTGCCACCAGGGATTTGAGGCAGTTAGGAATTCTTCATTCTCTTTTCTCCAGTTTAAAGTCTGCAAGAGCATCTATTTTCTGGGAAACATGGTGTTGGATGGAGTATAATTGCCTTCTTGAGCTGCTGGATCCTCTCCAGGATGATAGAACAATCTATACTATTAACCTGAGGTGCAGAAGGAAGTAATTGCTTTGATAGTCCAGACTAAGGGAGTGTGCTGGGAAACAAAGTTGGCTCTGGAGATCAAAATAAGCAGCATGGAGATGAAATGTCATAAGCATATTGCTGTTGTTCCTATCTATCAAAACTAATGTAATTTAGTATAATCTAAGACTCAAAAGATTGAATTACAGTTTTTAGGTAAAAAAAAAAAAATTCTTTCTTTTTTTCCTTCTTTTTAGTTTTTTCAGAAAAGGTTTCTCTGTGTAACACCCTGGCTGTCCCTGAACTTACTTTGTAGATCAGGCTGGCCTTGAACTTTTGGAGATCCTCCTGCCTCTGCCTCCCAAGTGCTGGCATTAAAGGTATGTGCCACCACCGCCTGGAAAGTTAAAAGCATTTCTTTTTGTCTTGTGCCCCATAAACATTCCCCAGGAAATGTTTTCTTATCTTGTTACTCTTCTTCCTAAATCAATTTCTATTTCTTTTATTGAAGTTCAGGAACTACAGAGAAAAGCCGATTAAGCAAATAAAGTGTGAACATGGAATATTAGAAAATACTATTGGTGATTTTCTCCCTTTCCATTTCCTGCAAAGATTTCTGTATTATTGTTCTTATGCAGGAAGACCAACCTGGCATTTGAATTATGACTTAGGATAGTGGGAAGGTGAAGCACACAGACACAGTAAACAAACCTCACGTGTAATTAAAATGGCAAAAATGATAACCTGGTAAAAGATGGATGTTGTTTGTTGTTTTGTTTTATTCTTTCTTTTTTGGTAGTGGCTCTCCATTTTGCATTATGATTGTACTAAAGAGACTTGAGGAAGGAAAATGACTATCAGACTCATAGATTAAAGAAATAAAGTATTTTTGATACTTTAAAGTGGGTGTGAGCCTAGCTCATGAACTGAGTATACTTACTGAAGAATGAGCTCTTCCTTTATTAACAGAGAGCACCGCCCTTCTATATAGAAAACTGGTTGCAAAGTGATGCCTGCCATCATTTTGCCTGTCCCCAATTCTTGTTGCTACATTAGCTTTTATTGAGAACCACTGAGCTTAAACTAAAAAGCAAAACATTAGTTAATGAGCTAAAACTAAATTCTCAGATGTAACCAATGATTCCTAGAAATCATTGGGTAGAATCTAACACTTCTCAGACATTTGTAATTTTATGCTCTTTGTTCTTGTTAATCTCAGTGTTGATTGAAATATGTTTACATATTTATTTCTTGCTAAGAATGAAGGTGGATTTTAGCATTAAATAAGCTAAAATTTTGTATGTGTGTATTTAAAAATCCATTACTGTTCACAAGAGAAAAATTAGTTTTCTCTAATTGAGTCTCCCTGGATACACAAACCACATCTGAGGACAGGCTCCCTGCCCAGCAACCTGAGGACAGGCTTCTGGCCCAGCAATGGTACTTTTGAAGGATTTTTGGGTGGTAGTGGGGGAGGGGTTGTTGTTGTTTTGTTTTTGTTTTTGGTCTCACAATTTTGCTTATATACTCTGATTTTTTTATGGTTTCTGTACGTGAATGTGTCTGTGTGTGTTTCTTGTCTTTTCTTTTTTTTCTCTTTCTTATTCGTTTTGCAAAATTCTTTGTTTTTATCTTATATTATTAACATTATTTTTAGATGTCTGTTTGTATTCTAATAAGAAAGAGAAAGATTTGGATTTGGGTGGGTAAGGAAGTGAGGAGGATCTGGGAGAAATTGGAGGAGGAGAAATTGTAATCAGAATATACTGTATAAAAAAACTATTTTCAGTAAAAAGGGACATGACTTTAATATGTGACATAGTCTGTTAATCTGTTTCAAATCTTCTAAAATTGATTTTCAGGATGAGAATTAAATAGAGCACGTTATCACATGCTAGGTTTATTTTATAGAACTTATGTTTTAAGAATGGCTGTTATTTTCCAGGAAACAAAGTTAAGCAGTATCTGGTCTGAGCTCACCTGACATGCCAGGACTGTGGAACATTAGCTGATTCAATGCAATTAAGTATTTTTAGAAAGGAATTATTTGTGTTTATTATACTACTGGACACTAAAGTGATTATACTTCAATTTTGAAGCTTTACTTACTATATATTTACATAGCATTTCATAGAAAATGGTTTATTCCTGTTAAGACACAAGAAATCAGTATAATTGATGTTGTGGAATCATTTTTTTGTACACTGTGAAGATTTGTCACTCAGATTGGTTTAGTTAAAAGCTGAATGGCCAATACCCAGGCAGAATTTTCAAGGCAGAGAGAATGCTGGGAAGAAGAAGGGAAGAGACACAGGAAGAAGCCAGACAGATGTGGCACAAGTCGAACACACACATACACACACACACACACACACACACACACATACACGCACACACAAATGGGATAGAGGTAAAAGCCATGCAGTAGAACATAGATTAATAAAAATATGTGTTAATTTAAATTATGAGTTAGTTAGTAACAAGCCTAAGCTACCAGCCAGGCTTTCATAATTAGAAGTCTCCATGTGGTTATTTAGGAGCTGGCAGGCAGGACAAACTCTTACAAATTGAGGATATGAGTTCAATTTCCATCACCCACATGGTGCCTCATAGCCCACTCTAACTCCATTTCCAGGGACCTGATGATTTCTTGTGACCTCCTTGTGTCCTAGGCATGCCAGTGGTACACATACATACATGCAGACAAAAGACTCATACATACAAATAAAACTAATAAATCTAACTTGTTTTTAAAAAGAAGAAAGTATTGTGAGAAGGAAATACACAGTAATAATCACTGCAGTAACTTGTTTAAAATTGAGCAGACTTTATGGGTTAGTCTCTGTTCAAATCTGTAGTAAACACCAAGAAAATAAGAATGAAACACACTCTACAGGTTATTAAAATGCCCTATATAATGTGAGAGGTGACTCAACTAACAACTCTCTTTCTTTTGATACCAGTCTAGTGACTCAAGTTTTTAATAAGCATGCAAATTATTGTCTTTTGCAGATTCTCTTTAAATTACAGAATTCAAATATAGAATGTGTAAACCAAAGTCTTTACATGAAATTTTTCTCAGAAATTGTCATGAGTCTCTGAGATTAACCTCCTGTCTGATAAATTTGGAATCACCTTGGTACAAGTATAAGGATAAATGAGGATAGAATCAGATTTAATCAAGTTATAAGGACTTTCTAAATGGTTTTCATGTGCCAGGTGATAAATTCTTCTGAAAAATGAACATGAAAAACAGCCTGTGTAGCTGAGTCGAGTCTGAGGAGACTGTTGTCCAGTTCACACTAGGATCTTGGGGGGAAAGCCCAGGATATTTAATTTCTTATTGGTATTTATTTTCAAATTTGCTTCTTAAAAGATTCTGTTCACAATAAAATTATGCATATTTTCATAGCAAAGTCAAACAACTTAGTTTAATTGAAGAGTATTTTTATGCTCTAGTTATTTGTATGAACTAGGATTAAATGATTGGCACCAACCTGAGAACTTCAGAGCTCTGAGTGACCATTATTTTATATTTTCAAAAACAATTCTTTTCACTTGTAAGGAAATGAAATCAAAGCAAACAGGTGTATATTTTAAATAGCAAACACAAGAAAGGGTCACTGTCTCAGGCTGCTGAGATAGGATTTTTATATAGATATTTGGCTTCATGTACCAAGAAATTAAAAATATTTTAATTAAAAAGTGTGTGTATAGTATTAGCCTGAGTGTATGTAGCTATGCCATGTGAGTGCTGATACCTACAGAAGTCAGAAGAGAGTATTAGATCCCCTGGAACTGGAGTTTCAGATAGTTGTGAGCAGCCATGTGGGTTTTAGGAACTGAATCTGGGTCCTCTGCAAGAGCAGCAAGTGCTCTTAAGTGAACCCTCTCTCCAGACCCCAAGAATTAAAAGCATTGATAATATGCACTAAATTTTAACTTGGACATGTAAAAATATAAATAAAATTGTCCCTCAAATTCATTTGCTGAAGTCCTTAGCTTTGAAGCTTCAGAATGTGACTCTTTGGAAATGATGTCATCTGAAAGATGGAATCCCTGTAAAAGGACCAACTATGAGTACATTAAATCAGGAGACTCCAGAGATGTATGTGCACAGCACAGATGACAGTTTATGAAGATAGAGGGGGATACCTCTATGGTCCATTGATAGAAACCTCTGAAGGCACTCGGACTGCCAGTACCTTGAAGGCTTACCCGCAAAGCAGTAAGAACAAGGATGTCTGTTTCTATAGCTACACTATCTCCTGAGCTGTGAGAGAATGAATGTTGGTTTTTGTAGCTGCCCTGACTGAACAATTTAATTTTTGTTTATTTGTTTTATGATAGCTCTAGGATGCAAATCTACTTTTCCTTAGAGTACAGGAGCAGATACAAAAGGCTAGTATTTTTCTCTCTTTTTGTTTTAGTTCAGCCCTGTGGATTGAACTCAGGACCTTGTATTGGACACACAATTCCCATCCCAATGACAACAAGAAGAGGCACCACAGGACTTGTCATCTATATTTGGAATGACTCATGTTTTGAATGTTTTTGAACACTTGTGCTAAATATGTCAGGTAGATTTGGCTGAATCTACTTTGTGGCAACTGATGTGATCAAGATAGCCCCAATGAAGTGAATTTGGAGCAGGATGTGTACATGTGTGCATGTGTCACAGTCCTGTGAATAGATAGGTTTATGTGTATATGTATGCATATATATGTACAAATAAGCACATATATACTCAATTGTGTCTCTCTGTCAACTGTGTTTGTTATAAAGTCTATTCCAATAATTTCTAAAATTGAGAAAATGGATAGAGGACAGTTTGAGTAAACTGTGGTTTGGTCAGTTCTAGTGTTCTAATGTATGAACTGGCCAAATGGTCTTTTTTTCCTGGAAAAGGAATTGCTGCAAATTGAAAATTTGATAGAACTGATTCTATATTAATGTTTTAACTTGGGTTTCTTTTTTGTTTTGTTTTGTTTTCAAGACAGGGTTTCTCTGTCTAGTCGTTGCTGTCCTGGAACTCACTTTGTAGACCAGGCTGGCCTTGAACTCAGAGATCTGTCTGTCTCTGCCTCCTGAGTGCTGGGATTAAAGACGTGTTTCACCACTGCTATCCAGCTTAACTTGTTATCATCTTACATAACATGAAGGCATAGCTAAACCTTGCATATATCTTTTACATTCCTCTTTCATCAGTCAAAAAACATATTTAAGAAGTTAAAAAATTGCCCAGATAAAATTTATACTACATACATACACACACACACACACACACACACACACACACACACACACACACACA
>CABHPP010144761.1:27160-72128 GCA_902168425.1 Peromyscus attwateri | reverse complement strand
AAAAAAAAAAAAAAAAAAAAAGGACTGGCTATACATATTCATGTATAAAACGTCAGGTTTAGAATACAGTGTCTTTTTAATGCTAGCTAAACTGCTTCCCTTCCTCAGATCTAGTGTTGGCTGCTTCACTGTTGTGACAAATTCCTGAGAAAAAAAAATAACTAAAAAGGAAGATTCATCTTGGTTATGAGATATCAGTCCATGCTCACTTGCTCCATTGCTGTGAGCCTGTTGTGAGGAAGAAGCGGGGGTGGGGTGGGGGTGCAGTGTGAACAAAGCTGCTTACCTCACTCAGTCCAGGAAGCTAAGTGTTAGATTGGAAAGAGCTAGGGTAAGACATGCCCTTTAAAGACATGCTCCTACTTCCTACAGCCAGGCTCC
This sequence comes from Peromyscus attwateri, assembly GCA_902168425.1. Lineage (NCBI taxonomy): Eukaryota > Metazoa > Chordata > Mammalia > Rodentia > Cricetidae > Peromyscus > Peromyscus attwateri. The sequence goes on along the minus strand of CABHPP010144761.1, from coordinate 71,747 downwards.
ACCCCAGAGTCCATTCAGTGTGAACTCATGAATGGGTTAACCCATTGATAAAGTTAGTGTTTTCAAGGTCTAATTGTCTCTGAATGATTAGATCTACTAGCTGGGGACCAAACCTTCACATATAAGCCTTTTGGGAGGTGGATGGGGAAATATTTTATATACGATCTGTAACATCAAACTAAAAGTTTTTTTTATATCATTTTTATGTCTTTTGTTTTTCAATTTTTTTTGTGTTGTGTTTTTTAAAGGTGATCAATATCCACAAAATGTTTTATGGAGGTAGATATAGCACGCGATTTATCCAGGGAGCTATAGTCCCATTGGAACATCACCTACAGTTTTCTTTGCTTGATATGTGTCTCTCTCCTTTATCCTAATGAGTTTCAATTTGTCATTTAGAAACTTTACTCATTATTATCTTCTTTGTGATACGTTTCTTTTTAAAATAAATTTATTTGTTTATTTATCTATTTTATATCTTGGCCGAAATTTCCCCTCCCTCCTCTCCTCCCAGTCCCCCCACCACCTCTCTTGCGTTTCCACCACCCCATCCACTCCTCCTCCATTCCTATTCAGAAAAGGGCAGGCCTCCCATGGTAAAGGCAAAGCATGGCATATCAAGTTGCAATAAGACTGGGCAAGGAGACCCAGTATGAGAGGTAGAGTCCCAAAAGCCAGTAACAGAGTTAGAGACAGTCCCTGCTCCCGTTGTTAGGAGTCCCAGAAAAGGACCAAGCTACACAACTGTAACATAGGTGCAGAGTGCCTAGGTCAGTCCCACGCAGGCTCCCTGGTTGTCAGTTCAGTCTCTGTGAGCCCCTACGAGCCCAGGTTAGTTGATTCTGTGAGTTTTCTTGTGGTGCCATTGACCTGTGGCTCTTAACAATCTTTAAAGTCTGAAATTACTTCAGAGCATTGCAATTTGGCTCATTTTGCATTTCCACTGAGTCACACTGCTATGTGATGTGTGTAGAGGAGCTCATGATATGTTTCTTTTAAGAACTATTTTTCATTATGATCTTACGTGTGTGGGTGTTTGCCTATAGACGGCTGTGCACCACATGTGTGCAATGCCCTTAGAGGCCAGAAGAGGGCATGGGATACTCTGGAACTGGAGTTATAGATGGCTGTGGGTCCCTACGAAGGTGTTGGAATTTAACTTTGGTTCTCTGGAAGAGCAGACAGTGCTCTTAGCTGCCGAGCCATCTCCTCAGTCCTGTGATATGTTTCTTGACACAGTGAATTAGTCTTCACTGTGTCTGTGCCTTGCACATACTTCTGTGGCTGCATTTATTATGTTGCATTGCATTTACATATTTACAGATAGGCTCCTCTAGCCGCCTGCTAACCTGTTGGTTATACAACCACATGCTCAGCTGATGCTTCACTGGCCTGGTAGTAGTAAGGGATTCCAGGGGTCCAGGAATATCGACCTGGAAGAAATGTTAAGAGAATCAATGGGCCACTACTTTTTTATGGGTCTTTGGGAAACTTTCTCAGATCTTCTTTCTACCTGGTAAAATTTATAGTGAGTGACACTGGGGATATTCATGGAACTCAGAATCCTCATGAATTGTATTCATTACACAAATAGCATTATAGTGACAATTACAGGAACTTAAATGTGACAATATTATTATCCACAATGTCACTATCAAAAGTCATCATCTTGCTGGGTATGGTGGTATACATTTATAATGCCAGCACTTGGGAGACAGAGACAAGAGGATGGAGCGTCAGGGGCCATGTTGGGCTATCTAGAGAGACTCTGTCTCAAAAAGGAAAGAAAAGCTATTAGCCCTGTTCATGGAGATATCATCCTTCAACTGTTGAAGTGTGTCTAGAAATAAAAGGATTTTTAAAAATCATTTTGTCTTAACTTTGCACAATGATTTCTCCTCATTTTAGATTTTAAATCCTTTGTAGGATTGTCCTCATTATATATTTTGATAACAATTCTACTACTTAAACTCAGAGACAATATAAAGGCCTTGATTGATGCCAGGCCTGGTGGTGCAGGGTTTTAATCCCAGCTGCTTGAGGAGGAGTAGCACGAAGATGGGCGGGCCTGGGCTATGGAATGAATCTAAGGCAGCTTGGGCAACATAGTGAGACACTGTTTCCAAGTTTTTAAAAAGTGAGAAAAGGATTAAGGACACGGCTCAGTGGAGGAGCACTTGCCTAGTACTTAGAAGGCTTTGAATTTTATCCCTAGTGTGGAAAAGAAGAAGGAGGGGAAGGAGGAAAAAGAAATTGATTGATATTACATAAGCCTTTGAGAGCCTATGCACAAGATCTCAGTATGCAAATTGAGTAGGATGCAAACCCATCTCTTAAGAAGGCTGTGGTCCAGCAGTCACAGGTAAGTAACACATGCTAACTGACATTACCATAGAGAATGGTGTGCATTGCCTAGGAAATATTTCAATCACCAACCATGTTAAGATGATGTTTTTGTTTTCTTCAATTAAAACCATGTCTCCCAGAGTCACCCAGACTGGCCATGAACTAACTCATGATCCTCATACTTCTGCTTCCTGAGTGTTTGAATTACAGGCATGAATTTGTGTATGCCATGCTGGGTTACATAAAGTTCCTCAACAGAAGTAAGATTAATAAATGATGATGTCATTATCATCATTATTTTATTACTACTACTATTATTATTATTATTATTTTGGTTGCAGGTATTGAACCCTGGCCCTTGTCCATGTTAGGCTAATCGTCTACCACTGAACTATGCCCGCAGCCTCAAGGAAAAGGAATGACATAATAATAATTCTTCTTCTTTAATCATTAAATTTGTTCCTTAATAACTCCATATATAACTATTATTCTGATTTAGCATTATTCATTCAATACATACACACTTGGAATAGCTTCAAGGCAAGTACCAGGAATTCTTTTAGCCTCCCGGAATAAAGCATTAAATAAAAACAAGTCTTTCTTTTTTTTCTTCTTTTTGTTTTGTTTTTTGAGATAAGGTTTCTCTGTGTAAAAGCTCTGGCTGTCCTGGAACTCACTCTGTAGACCAGGCTGGCCTTGAATTCACAGAGATCTGCCTGCCTCGGCCTCCTGAGTGCTGGGGTTAAAGGTGTGTGCTCCGCCGCCTCCGCCACCGCCGCCGCCGCCGCCGCCGCCGCCTCCAACAAGGTCTCAACATGGAGCTTATACCCTAGTGGAGAAAATGAGTAGTAAACAAGAAAATTAATAAATAGGGAAACAACAGTGAGTGAGAACTACTGGAACGAGAATAACATGGTTGGAGATTGGGGAATATTCCTTAGGTGGGTATCATTTAAGATCTGCATTCAAACCTGAATGATAAGGAGTCAGTCACCCTGATCCCCCCAAAAAATGCACGGAGAAAGTATGTTAGACCTATGGAGTGGTAAATGCAGGGGCTCTGAGTGTGCAGCCTTAGTGTGTGTGGCTGGAATCAGGCTCGACTAGCAAGAAGTGGGCAGGAGACAGGGTTGAAAGAGTAAGCAGAAGCCAGTTAACGTTAGAACGCACAGATCAGGCAGAGAACTTGTTTTCATCTAAATGTGATAGGACATCTCAGGAAACTTTGAGCAGGGAGAGGACGGCTGGTATACCTTTCTAAAAGCTCTTGTGTGGAAAATGGACTGAGGAGTGTGATGTTAAGAGCAGGTTGTGGGGGAGACAAGGTGGTTCAGTGAGTAAAGATGCTTGCCACCAAGACTAATGACCTGAGTTCCCTTCCCAGAAACCACATGGTGGAAGGAGAAAATTGATTCCTGCCATTGTGCTCTCTCTCTCTCTCTCTCTCTCTCTCTCTCTCTCTCTCTCTCTCTGTCTCTCTCTCTCTCTCTCTCTCTCACACACACACACACACACATACACACACACACACACATATATATATATGCACATGCACACACTTGAGAGTGCACACACACACACATACACACACACAGTGTTTTTCTACTAATGGGTTTAAGTCACCAAATGGAAAATTTGGTGATGTAGCAAAAGGAAGAGATAATTAATGATTCCTTGGAAAGACAAGACAAGAAAATACTAACTTTGGAAGACAAGTGATTTTTTTTTTTTTTTGAGGCAGGATCTTACTATGTATTGCCCGAAACTCTTCATGTCGACTAAGCTGGCCTTGAACTCAGAGAGAACCATCTGCCTCTCTGCCTCCCAAGTACTGGGATTAAAGGTGTGCAGCACCACACCTGTCTTTGTTTGTTTGTTTGTTTGAAGTCTACCTCCAAACAAAGCACATGCCTGTCACCATGTGTAGAGCACACAGATGAGCGAGGATAGACTGTCTTTGTACAGGCGTTGGTCTGCTACCTGTCACTACTTAACAAACTACTTCCCAACGCCGTGGCTTTGAGTGCATATTGTTTCCTGTCATTTGTAGATTAACCGGGTAGCTCTGCTTGTGCAGATGTTGCTGGATGCTGAGAATGGCAGCCTCGATCTCAAGCCCACAGGTGGGTGCTGGCTGCCAGCTGGGAACTCAATGGGGCTGTGAACCAATGCCTGTGGTCTTCCTCAACAAGAGCCTTTCTTGTTGGATGTTTTCCTCTCTACGTGAGGATCTCATGGAGAAGGGATTCTGCTGCATTGGGCAGTTGGATTGTTCGCAGTAGATTCAACACTAGGTTAGTTTCATCTTTCAGGACTTCATTTTAAAAGCTCACCCACACGTCTATGACTGAAAGTCATATCTTTGTTTATCTTGCTAATTAAAACTGCCTAATAAGAATTCTTTAGCCCGGTGGTGGTGGCACACGCCTTTAATCCAGCACTCGGGAGGCAGAGCCAGGCAGATCTCTGTGAGTTCGAGGCCAGCCTGGGCTACTAAAAAACCAAAAAAAAAAAAAAAAAAAAAAGAATTCTTTAAAACTTTATTACATTTACTTATTTAGTACGTGCATATCAGGGGTGCACATACCACATGCATATGGGGCCAGAGGACAATTTAAGGGAATTGGTTCTCTCATTCCATCATATAGGTCCTGGGGCTGGAACTCAGGTTGTCTGGCTGGGCAGCAAGCACTCTCACCCCCTCACCCTCCACCCCTCCCCAGCCATCTCATCATCCCTAACAAGAATTCTTAACAGCAGCTACAATGTAGCTATGATTTTGCCAAGACCTAGAAAATAAGCAAAGCTTCCTTTCCCCTGTAGTAACTTAAAGTTTCTCTCTCCCAGGTGGAATACTGTTACCTGTCACCAAGACTCTGCTTATTTTGTGTGCGCATGGCAGATTTATCCTGGGTACAAAATTTACAAGTTCCACTTTTTCCCCTACTCTAGCGGTGGCATTTTCCTGGAGCACTGTCAAATAGCATTGAAAGAATGAGTGCCCACCAGGGAAACAGAGCACACTTGCTCTGCAAACCTCCTTATAAACACGGTGGGAAATTACACTCCAGCCTTGCCTTCCTGCAAGAGCAGAGATAAAGCCTGGAAAAGTGGCACACTCCTGAGAACGAAGGGGTGGAGTCAGAAACATCAACAAGATAACTGATTGATTAAATATATATATATATCTTCTAGAAAAAGCCACTGGCTACAAAGGCACCCTCATAGTTTTCCTTTTCAAAAAGCTGGAATGAGAGCATTATCAAACAAAGTCTGTTTCTGCTTTTGCCTTGACTTACACCACAAAATAACACTCTGCAGAAATACCTGGAATTGAACATAAATTTCCACAGGTGGGGGAGCAGGACGAGATGCATTTTGGGTAAGGAAGTGACCAGTAATAGAACTACTCCACATGATATTGTATTGTTCTGGTATCTTTAGGACTACTGAAAATTATGATTCCAAGTTGGAAAAGTTGTACCAGATGTGGTGGTGCATACCGATAACCACAGCACTTGGGAAGCTGAGGCAGGAAGATTGTAAGTCCAAGGCTAGCCTGGGCTATGTAGTGACACCCTGCCTTAAAACAGCTAGACAAGGTTATCTTTACTCTGGTTTTTATATTTATAGAACTTCCCTCCTCGACTTCCGCTTTCCAAACCATGGGGCTGTCTTTCACAGCTAAAGTACCCCTGCAGGAGAGCCCAGGAAGGCTCTCTACAATGATTGAGGTCTTTTCTATTTTTACTCTCCACAGTAGGTGCTGTTGGTCTCAGGGCATGTCTGAGCACTTGAAATACAGCAAATGAAAATGGGAGCAGAAGTTTACAATTCAAGCTTGAGAGTTGGTTTTAATTACTTACAACTACCATGTACTTAGCGGCCACCCTAACAGACACACAGACTCCAGGCTGACTTGCAGCTCACAGAATTCTGCTTGCCCACTTTTCTCTAGAAGTTGAAAAATCTCACCTTCAATATCATAATATATTGCTGAGTGTGTCCTACCATATGATTTTGCTTTTAAATTAAATTTTTAATTAATGTACAAAATTATAGGTTTCATGGTGACCTCTCTAGACAAGTTTATCAATGTGTCTTCCTTTTATCCCCTTCCCATTTTATTTTGTTTTGAGACAAGGTCTCACCATGTTGCCCAAGCTTCCTTGAAACTCACAATCTGCCTCCTGAGTGCTGGGATTACAAGCATGTGCCACCATGCTCAGCTTTAATACAGCTTTTATCTGTAATAATTTGACCAAAGTTCATATACAGGGGACTGGAACGATGGCTTGGTGGTTAAGATCACTGTCTACTCTTCCAGAGGACCCAGGTTCAATTCCTAGCACCCACATGACAGCTCACAATGATCTGCTGACACCCTCCTCTGGCCTCTGTGTGCACCAGGGACACACTTGACATGCAGACATGCAGGCTGGCGGAACACCCACACACATAAGATAAAATAATAGTAATTTTAAAAGTAGCCATGTTGCTAAGCAAACAGACAATGTTTGTAGGCTTTCCTGGATTACAAGTTCTTTTTAAAACTACGTTTATTTGTGGGTGCCTGCATGTGCTTGGGGTGGGGTAAAGGGAAGAAACCAAACCAAGTTTGAAGAGAAAGTTGGCTGCATAATATTTCAGAATCAGAGAATTAGCTTGATTAATAATAAGGCTCTCCTTAAACATTTCCCATCTGCTGGGTGGTGTCTTCAGTACTTTACATGAACTAGCCCTGTGAAGAGCTGTTATTTACCCCCTCTTTACACGAGTCACTTACTCAAGGTCACACAGTTAATAAGTAGTAAAGCAGACATTTAAGTCCCAGCAATCTGTGACTTCAGAGCTGGCCTTCTTAACCACGACGCCCTATTGCTTTCTATTTGATTGTGCCCATATGGTGACACAAGCTTAGTGACCTCAAATGTCTGTCTCTAGCTTTTGTCTAAATTTAAGCTTCTATAAGCCAGCATCTCTGGGGGGCAGGGATGGTGGTGGTGGCATTTCCTTTCCAGTGCTTGAGGAAGGTGGGGTAGAAGCACGGAGGTTCACCGGAGAGGAAAATCTGCGTCTTTTTCTCAGAGAGTCAAGCAGATATTCCTATAACCAGGGATGTTGCTTCCTAATTACAAAAGAAAGGTGAAACCTTCCCCCCCCCCTCCTTTTTTCTCTCTCTCCCTTTCTCCTTCCCCCTTCTCTTTCTTTCCTCAGCGTCTTGCTATGTTCCAAACTTAAGCTGGTTCCAAACTTAAGACCCTCTTCCCTCAGTCCTCAGTGTGCTGGAATCACAGATATGTGCCACTCTGCCCTGCTTAAAGGCAAAGCCACACATAATCGATGTCTTCCTCTTGATCGCTTGTGAAGGGAGACCAGGAATGAAAGCTGAGTTACTGTGTCTTACCATGACTTAGTTCTCTGTCTCCATCTCTTGTCTCTATCAAGTGTTTAATGCTCCGTTGATAGGCCATAGCTGACAGTGGTCTTTCCTTTCTTCTTGAATTGTTTTGTGAATGGCTATCTTATCTGTGCTGGTTAAACTATGTCCTTACCTCCCCCGAGCCCCAGATTTACTGTCTTTTTTTTTTTCAAGACAAGGTTTCTCTGTGTAGCTTTGCGCCTTTCCTGGAACTCACTCTGTAGCCCAGGCTGGCCTCGAACTCGCAGAGATCTGCCTGCCTCTGCCTCCTGAGTGCTGGGATTAAAGGCGAGCGCCACTGCCACCTGGCTGATTTACTGTCTTTTTCTGCCCTGCTCTATGCCCAGAAGCACGGACCTCCATGGTTACACCAGCAGTTCCCTTGTCCCCTGGCTTCCCATGGGCTTAGGGATGCTTGGTATGAGAGTAGGAGGAAGAAAAGGAGACTGGAGAGATTTCTTCCTCCACTTCCTTCCTGCCTTCATGCAGTAGCTGTCCAGCATCCAGCCTCTATGGCCTGAGCAGGCTACCCTTTCCTCATCTTGTCTCTGTGTGCACAGGGACAGAACTCACCTGGGGCCTCTCTGTACCTCGTGTTTCCCTTAACTCTGCTCCCATCTTTGTGCACAATGCCTTTAATAAATCACTTTAAATCAACTCTTCTGAGTAGAATGTCATTTTCTACTTAGAAGCCTATTCCTCCAGTGGTCTCAACTGTTTTAAACTTCCAGATATTTGAGTATTAACTAGGTCTTAGGTAGATTGTCCCACAAATCAGATTATGAGACTTCATTACTTCATTTACAACATGGACGAAGTGCACAAAACTCTGGAGTATGACCACCCCACATCAGAGACACTGGGCTTTATCATGGCATGAGTGAAAGTCATTCTCTTCGACCTGTTCTCCAGTGGACCCTCTTGCTTCTACCTTCACATTATATCTTGAATTCCATCACTTTTTTTCTGCACCTGCACTCACCCACGTGTAAGCCACGCCCTCCTCTCACATAGGCCACTAAGCAGCTTCCTAACAGGTCTCTTTGAGTTTCCTGTTTGTCTATCACAGTCTTTTCTCCAGCTCAGAGCTGTATTTTTCAAATATAAGTCTCACCATGTCATTCCTCTATGGACCCCCTCCAGTTGACTCACACTTACTTCTGGTAAAACCAAACCTTCCATAACTCTGAAGGCAGAGTGAGTCTGAGAAGCATTCTACTCTCCTAACTGCATCACACACCTCCCTCCCATCACCCCCCTTCTGTGCATCTATCACGTAAGACTGCTGTGAGCCCTTGGTGAGTCGTCTTCCCTCTGCATCAAATACTCTGATCTCAGAGTTATCGGTAGGGAGAGTTCATTTATTCTTCAGTTCTTGGCTCAAACATTTTCTCCTTAGTAGTAGCTTATGCTAGCAATTTTCAACCCAATTCCCCAATCCCTGATTCTGAAAAAGTTGTCTGTTCCCTTTTTGGTGACTGTACCTTTATGGAGAAAAACTTTTCAAGAACAAGTGTCTTATGTTTCTTTTTTGACACTGTGTTCTCAGTGTCTAGGACAAACCTTGGTCCAGAGCAGTGTGAAAGCAGTTTTGAGTGATAAGTTAATCAATTTACATATTTATTTATTTATTTAGTACTTTTGGGGATCAAACTCAGATCCTTGAACATTCTAGGCCAATGTTCTCCCACTGAGCTGTATCCTTAGCCCCAAATGGACTTTTAAAAAGAAAGAATAAATAAAAATACTTCTGAAAGTATTGGGATACAACAACAGCAATAATAAATTATGCCTTAGAAATGTAGGTCTGATTTAAAGAGTCATGCGCTAGTCTACAACAGATGTTTTAACATCTTACTATTACTTTGTCCTATCAGCAAATACAGAGGCTCATTGTGTCTGCCTTTAGACTTGGGAAAACAGTGCATTGTGAACCCCTAAAAGGCACAGGGGAGGTATGGTATCAAAGGAGGAAGATGTGTGTGTGTGTGTGTGTGTGTGTGTGTGTGTGTGTTTGCATGCAACCTAAGTAAAAATTTGTAAGGTTAAACAGCAAAAACATCCTCTTGAGGACATCTCGCTTTTCCTCCCCATCCACATTCAATATGCTCCAACATCTCCGTCTATAAGGAAGACTGAAGCTGCCACTGTGCTCGAAGGCATTCTGCGGTAGCCGTCACACAAGGCGGATGGATAGCTGTGTGTCCACTATGTACTTCTGCTCTAGGCTATTTTAGGAAGCTTCTGGATTCTAATCTAAAAGTGGTATCTGGAAAAGAGATACTGGTCTGTGCTCACATAGCAGTTTTCATCCAAAGGACTTAAATCACCGTACCATGAAATAGGTATTATTATCCCAGATGGAGGCAGTCAGACAGAGGGGCTACTGCCCCTGTCAGCAGGTTGGAGAGAAGGAGCCCCTGGGCTCAGAAAACGGCCCAACACTATAAATTACTGAGTCGTGGCCTCTCTTGATTGGGGGCTGGACTATTAATGATGAGTTGTTTTTTTTTTTTCTTAAATCAGGCCTTAGAATTAAGAATTTTAGCATATGCCCAAAATATGAAAATGAATGCTTTTAAAACTGCTGAATCTGGAGCTGCATAGCTATTTAAAATAAGAAAACTGGTAGACTAATGTGCTAAGTGTCATTCTAAGTGGATGATGTATATTATTTATTTATTTAAGATCCACGACAAATGGGATGAAGCGGGAACAGTTTCCGTGTCACCCATTTTGCAGTTGAGGAGAGTATAGTATGTGAAAGAAGTGAAGCAGAACCGGAATTCTGAGGGAGGCAGCTTGATGCTACTGCCCTCACAGTTAGGGAGTTCCTCTGTGTCACGTACCTTGTGAGACATTCTGGCAGTACTAGAGTTTGAACCTAAGGTATCACTCCTGTGAAGCAAGCATTCTACCATGGAACTACAGCCTCGGTCCTTGTGTGAATCCATACAAGTTATCTCAGTGTCCATTCGCCGAGTCCTAAGAGGCGGATAGATTGTCAACCCAATAAAAGTTTACAAAGGCAAAGTTAATTTGTCTGAGCTCATGCGACGCTGGGATTTTAAAAGTAGATAAAAGATCGGTAGGCCAGGAGACGAAGTCTTAGGACTGTTCCTGCCGCGGAGTGGTTGTGTGACCCCGAGTCCATCTGCAGACTTTACATCTTTGTGTCTTCCCCTGTAAAGGAGGATACACGCTGGGGTGTACTGGTTCTGAACTTCTGCCCCTGCTAAAGTTTTCGTGCTCCATAACTGTTTTCTATTTAGTCCCTTGTTTGAAATCCTTGGAGGAAAAGAAATGAACCACACCGAACCTGAAAGTGACTCTGGCAGCCAAATTTAGAAAACAGATCTCAAAAGGAGAAAAAAAAAGAAGTTTACAAAATGTCTTTATTTAGAAAGCAAGACTGTCCTGCAAAGACTTTGTCTCAGTTTGTGACTCAGTGACCAGACACAGGCCACACTCCTCCCCCTGCCAGGCCACTTCTCCTGGCTGCAGCAAGTCATGTAACCTAGGCCAGGGGTCCTTTCTGGCCCTGGATCAGCCCAAATTGGAAGAAGCCCATCTTGTGTGGGAGGGCCCTGAGAGAAGCGGCCAAGGTTTTCACGTGGGTGTTCTATCTTGAATGCAGAATGCCTGTATCATTCTGTCTACCTCTGTTTTTGTTCTTAGTGATTATTTTATAGTGACACAACCCACTGCTAACATGAACCAGTTTTCTTTTCTCCCACAACCTTATGGTGAGCTATGGGGACATGAACAAGGCTAGTTTCCATATCTGTGTGTGGTTTTTGTTCAAAAGCATTAGTTTGGGTTGATGAGATGACTCAGCTGATAAAGGTACCTGCAATAAAACCTTATGACCCAAGTTTGAGGCTTAGTGCACACACACACATTAAATAAGTTAATAAATATGCAATGTTTTTCAGTCTTGGTTTGAATTTGTGGTGAGTCTTGGCAATGAAAATCACTTATGAGTCAGACTCGATGGCACACGCCTTTAATCTCAGTGCTTGAGTAGCAGAGACAGGTGGATCTCTGTGGCTTCAAGGCCAACCTGGTCTACATAATGAGTTTTAGGACAGCCAGGGCTATGTTAAGAGACCTTATCTCAAAAAGAAAAAGAAAAGAGAAAGAAAATTAGTTACATTCTCATACTGTCTCCATTTTCCTCATCTTTTCGTAAAATGATGCTTACACTATACCAAATAACATATTGTTCATAGAAGTCATTTGGATAACTTAGAGTCTCTGTGATTTTAACGAAAGGAGAGCTTTGATAATATCTCTTCCCCCGAGAGATTGGTAGGGGTGTGCATAACACCAGTGCCTGGGCAATGGGCAGTCCTTACTTGGAGTCCTGTCATTTGGGCCCGTTATTGCATCTCTATGGGTGTTTTCAGTTTGTAAAACGCAAGATTGTTGAATCATGGAAGACTGGGCATGAGGCAAGTGACACAAAACAGTGCCACTAATAAAGAGAAACCATCACTGTAGTTATCAATTATTAAATCATGATGCAGAATTGTGAGGTTCAGAGTACCAAGGCTAATTGTCTAAGACAGGTAACGAATCACTTTGAATTCTAGGAAGGGGCTGTATAGAAATGAGCTGCCTCAAGACACCATGCACCCTGCTCTCTATACCCAACAGAAGCTAATTCTGCAAAAACTGTCCTCAATCACACCACACCTTGAGGAAAGTGGGACATGTGTCTTTCTTCTCTTTAGACACCCTGCCCGAGTCTGTGTCTTCTGTGGCTGTAGGAATTCGGTCACTGCTAGGACACCAGGACGTTCCTTTCCATTTGAAGGCTCTGAGATGGTTGTAATTCCAGGAGTCATTTCTAATACTTTTAGCAGTTGATTTTTATTTTTCATTTTTGACATTGGGTCTCCTGCATTCTGGGCTGGCCTTCAACTGGCTACATAGCCAAGGATGACCTCGAACTTCTGACCACAGTGTTTCCACCTCTCAAGTGTTAGGGTTACAGGTGTGTGCTACTACATCAATTCTATGCAGTGCTGAGAAACAAATCCATGCTAGGCAAGCATTCTACCAACTGAACTACATCTCCAGCCATATATATGTCTTGGTGTATTTATACTGCTGTGACTCAAACCCAGGACCTCGCACATGTAAGGCAAGTATTGTACCAACTGAGCCACATCCCAGTCCTGCACTAAATTTTTCTTTAGATTTATTTATTTAATTTTGTGTGTCTGAGTGTTTTGCTTGCATGTATGTGCACCACACACATGTCTGGAATCCACAGAGGTCAGAAGAAGGCACGAGATCCCCTGGAACCAGTACTACTGTGCACGATTGTGAGCCCAGGTTTTGGGAATGGGACCTCATTCCTCTGCAAGAACAACCAGTGTTCTTAACCTCCATCTCCCCAGTACTCTCCCCACTCCCCATTTTTGTTTTAAACTAGATTTCTTTCAAGCTTGTTTGTTATGAGACAAGGTCTCACTATGTATCCCTGGCTAGCCCAGAACTTGCTATGGGACTCAGGCTGGCCTTGAATTAACAGAGATCCACTTGTCTCTTCTTCCCAAGAGCTGGGATTAAAGGCATACACCACCATGCCTGACTGCTTTTTAAATAATTATTTTAAAATGTTGTGTGTGGGTGCGCATGTCTGCATAGAGGTCAAAGGACAGTTTGTCAGAGTTGGTTCTTTCTACCATGTGAGTCTCAGGAACTACACTCAGGTCCTCGGTCTTGGTGACAAGCACTTCTACCTACTGATCCATCTTGCCAGTTAGCATTATTTTTAATCCTAGTGTGCAATAATTCCTTACCACGTGGAGGTTCTGATCTCTTTGCCTGGGAATCTCTGGTGTAAGCCAGTTATCAATCTCATTCAACATAAATGCCCTGACTTTGTGCTGCGTATTGTTCCAAGGACCTTAGACACACTGTCTCGTATCAGCCACACCCCCCACTCTCAATTTAAATGTTATCTCCTCAAAGAAGCCTTCCTTTATCAAGTTGACCTTGTCTCCACCTTTCTATTATTCTCTATCATTTCATCCTGTTTATTTCCTTCGGAATACTGATCACTATAAGCAATTAGTTACTGATTTCACTACTTGTTTGCTGCTGTCCCTACAGCCAGACTAAACTCTGAGAGCAGGGACGTTGTTGATTTGGCTTTCCTCAGTATATCCAGGAGCAAGGGCCGTGACTTCTTGTATGGCACAAAGGCATGGTAGATTGATTGTTTATTGAATAAGTACGTAAACATAGCAGTATGAGGTATGTCCTATTATTTTTTTCCACTACTCTGATGAGGAAACTGGGGGCTAGAAAGTAAAATGAACTCATAGTCATTTATAAAACTAGTTGAAAAGTCCGGCTCTCCTTGACCTCAGAGTGCAAGCTATTTATTTATTTCTCTGGCCCCAGAAACAGAAGATTGGAGCACTGCTGCTACTGTGTGTGCTCTGAAGTCTCTTTGTCTCTCTGGAACTCTCCTTTTCATTGAGAAATGAGAGGTGGAGTTAGCCATCCTCTCTATAGCAATAGTTTGTGATGTATGGTATCTACGACTGAAGGAAGTCAATGAAAGGACTGTGAAGACTGGCTTGAGACCTTTAAGAGCACTGGTCTTGGGGCTGGGGAGATGGTTCAGCAGTTAAGAGAATGTGCTGCTCTTGCAGAGACCCCAGGTTAAATTCTCAGTATCATATCAGGGATAAACCTCTTCAGGCACCTGTGTTCAGGAGCATGTACCCCCCCCACGCATGTAATTTTAAAAATAAATTTAAAAAAAGAATACTGGGCCCAGAGGTGGTGGCACACGCCTTTAATCCCAGCACTTAGGAGGCAGAGGCAAATGGATCTCTGTGAGTTTGAGGCCAGCCTGGTCTACAGAGTGGGTTCTGGGACAGCCAGGGCTACACAGAGAAAACCCTGTCTCAGAAAACAAAACAAAACAAAAAAGAATGCTGATCTTCAGTCCCCTCTTTTCCTCTTTCCTTAACTGAAGATTTGCTGGTTGTGTTTTATGTGTTGGCTGTAATAGGGGTCCAAAGTCTCATAGAACATAGACCTTGGCATTACAGCTGCTAGAAGTCCTGTGGAGTCAATACTGTAACAGTGAATTTGCAAGGAACATATACAACACAGGAGGATTGGATTAATTCCATCAGGTGTGTATGTGTTAATCAGAGTGGTGAGGAATATGCATTTGTGCTCGGAGAGGAGGAGAGGGTATACCGTTGACCTGAGCCTTAAGGAAAGAAGAGCAAGAGCAGCCCAGACTGTCTTAAGGCAAAGAGTCAACTACCAGGCTAGTGATGCAGAAGGAGCCCCTGAAAAGTTCGGCTTCTACTCTTTTTGGCTTCTACTCTTGGGTATAGCTACATCCTTTCACTTGATTTTTAGAAAGCTCACTGGCTGCGGTCTAACCGGAAGTGTGTGATGAGGCAAAAGGTGTGAGTACCGTTAGGAAGCTTGGCCGTGTTCAGACGACTGACGATGAGGACTTGGGCCTAAGGTGTTTGCAGCATTTGGAGAGGAAGGAGAAGGATTAGAGGTTTTTAAAGGTAGAGGTACAGGGCTTGGTGATTGAACAGTCGGTGGCGACTAGGAACTTATCAGAATGGGTTGGTTCCCAAGTATAAAGTGTTACCATTTAGAAACGGAGGGAATTTGGAGTCAGGTGGGTGAGATACTGCTGTTGGTTTTGGATATTCAGTTTGAAGTGTCACTTAAGAGAGCCAAGAGCCAGCACCCCCCTTCTCCCCAACCCCAAGAGCTGTCCTAGCCTAAGTCATTAGTCATTCTTGGGCTAATTTCCACCAGCAATCAAATTCTCCGAGGGCTTCACTAGCATTTCTGAGCTTGACATCCATCAAGGATAACAGCAGCCTATGGAAGACTCCCTGAGCACCCACTGATAAAAGCGTGGATTGTGGAATACATGTTTGTATTGGACACTGGCTTTTGCAAGCACCAGATTACAAAAAACCATTTCCATGGAGCCTTCTCTGGCCCTGACAAGCTCTGGTTCTAAGCTGGCTCCAAGAGCGCCCCCCACCCCCCCACTTAGGGAGCTGATTTTTAAAAAGGAAATGGGGTTGTATAACGTGCAGCCTGGTTCCCCTTGACAACTGTAGAAAACCCTAAGTTTGGGCGGCTGGATCCACTTCCAGTCATTACCTCTGGAGACAAGACTCCTTGTAGCCCTGATCCTTTAAAAATGATGGGACTGGAGTCATCTGTCTCAGCTCGAATATCCAGCGGTCACCAGGCGGTGGCAGGGTCGAGCAGGTGGACTCTTGGGGGGCGCGGGGGGGGGGGCTGTTTCCAGGGTCCTCTTAGGGAAGAAGACCGGCCCTGGAGGCAAGAAGCAGGCGCTCCATCCTGGCCCTGGCTACCTCCCTGATACAGCCTAGGGCTGAAGGCAGGGGTACGCCCTGTGTCCTACACCCCTGTTCCTGGGATGTTATCAGTAGCCTCTTCGTTTCTCCTCCCTCTCCTCACGGCGCTAAACCCCACTGTCATGCCTATAAATCCCAAGAGCAAAGGGTGGCACGATTCCTCCCGCGCCCCTGCGGGCTGAAGGCGGGCACTAAGGCGGTGCAGTTCCAAGCTTCCCCTGCAGAAGCCACGCTCCTGACTTGGTCCGGTGATAGAGGGGGCGCGAGAGAGCAAGTGGGCGGGCGTCCCATCCTCCGCATCCTCCTCCAAGTCCTGGCGCGCAGGGAGGGAGCGCTGCGCTGCGCCGGGCTGCGCATCGCGGCCCACTTGCCGCCTGTCCCCTGCCCTGGCTGGGCCACCTCCCCGGGCTGCCGGTGGAGGGCTTCGAGGCGCTAACGTTACGCTGTTTCCGGTTTTCCAGAGGGCTCTGTTTCCCCTCCCAAGGCGGCGGCGGCTGAGCGGCGGAGCCCCCCAAATGGCCTGGCCAGATGCGGCAGGTTTGCTGCTCAGCGCTGCCGCCGCCACTGGAGAAGGCTCGGTGCAGCAGCTACAGCTACAGCTACAGCGACAGCAGCAGCAGCAGCAACAGCAGCAGCAGCAGCAGCAGAAGCAGCAGCAGCAGCAGAAGCAGCAGCAGCAGCAGCAACAGCAGCAGCAGCGAGAGCGGCGGCAGCAACAGCAACAGCGGCAGCAGCAGCATCTCCCGTCCCGCTGCGCCCCAGGTACAGGGGCCGCAGCCACAGCCGCAGCCCCGCAGCCCCGCAACCCCGAGAGCCGCCGCCCGCTCGCGAGCCGCAGCCGCCGGCGGCATGAGGCGCGACCCGGCCCCGGGCTTCTCGATGCTGCTCTTCGGTGTGTCGCTCGCCTGCTACTCGCCCAGCCTCAAGTCGGTGCAGGACCAGGCGTACAAGGCACCCGTGGTGGTGGAGGGCAAGGTACAGGGACTGGCCCCGGCAGGCGGCTCCAGCTCTAACAGCACCCGCGAGCCGCCCGCCTCGGGTCGGGTGGCGCTGGTGAAGGTGCTGGACAAGTGGCCGCTCCGGAGCGGGGGGCTGCAGCGCGAGCAGGTGATCAGCGTGGGCTCCTGTGTGCCGCTCGAAAGGAACCAGCGCTACATCTTTTTCCTGGAGCCCACGGAGCAGCCCTTAGTTTTTAAGACGGCCTTTGCCCCGGTCGACCCTAACGGCAAAAACATCAAGAAAGAGGTGGGCAAGATCCTGTGCACTGACTGCGGTGAGTCGCCCCCTCCTTCTGCTGGAGAAAGGGGGGAGGAGGGAGGTGGTGGAGGATGGGGGTGGGGCGGAGAGGTGCCGCAGGTGCCCAGGCCTGGCAGCGCTCGGCCGCCGGGGGGTGGGGCCGCCCCTGGACAGGGCGCCGGTCGCGGGTGGGTGAGGGTGTGGGGCTTGGGGAGAAGGAGAATCAGGCTCAAAGTGTGCGCTAGGGGCGAGAGCTGGTGGGGAGGCGCTGGCCTGTGCCAACAGGGATCTGCGGCTGATGTATGGCATGTGGGGCTGGAAAGCTGCCATCATAGCCCAGTAGCGGAAGGGAAAACGGTGAGGTCCGGGCGGCGCTGGCCTGAGGCTCAGTGAGTCAGGAGTGACCCTCAGAGGCCTCGCCCGCTCCGCTCCCGGGGGCCTGCCTTGGCCAGGCTGGCAGGGTCTACAGGAGCAGCTGGGCAGACTCCCAGGCTGTGAAGGCCTCCGCTTACAAGTTCTCCTAGGGAATGATCGCCCCCGCCCCCTCCTTCCTCTCCCGGCTCGTTGCTCTGCTCATCCACACCGCTGGCGCAGGCAGAGTTGGACTTTTTCTGCTACTGTTTTCCGTTCTCCGTGTGGCTCTTGGCTCCCTCCCCCGCCCCCCTCCGTCGTGCTTCGCCTGTCTTTGCTAAGAGAGTAGCCCAGCCTTCCCTTCTTAACCCCCAGAACCAGCGAGCAGACGCTCTTTTAGCCGTTTGTGAAGTAGCTCACCTGGTCTTGGTGGTGGTGGTGGTGGTGGTGGTGATGATGAGAGAGTAACTTGCTTTTGCTGAATGTTTGAAGTTCAGCTCTAACATCTTCCCTGGCGGGATGTATTGACCGCATCTATCTTCACAATACTGGGTGCTGTGCAGGAATGCTGGTGATTATAAACGAAACGCAAGCCTGCACATCTGTGCGGCCCCAGGGTGAAGGGCTCCCATTCGGAAGTCAAAGAAATGATACTTTAGCAGCTTTTTCTTGTTGTCTCCAAGTCCCACTGATTTCTCAATAAGATTTTTTTTTTTAAAGGCTGGATCTGCAGTGTTTAGCGTAATTCAGGACTGTTGGATCCCTGAATTGTGATCGATCTCCTGAACTCTCATAGAAGTGGATGTGTTTACCAGTTTATTGACTGAAACTGGGTAGTGTAGACAGGTTTGAGTAGCAAAAAAAAAAAAAAAAATGAGTAACAGCTAGTTGGAAAATCTGCTGTCATCTTTCTAGAGCAATCAATGCCTTTGGCTTTTGGAAGCTTCCCTCCCCCTGCTCCTCTAAGAGACAAATTTTAGGCAGTTAGTTGTGGGAGTGTATCTAAGGGGAGTGTATCTAAGCACTGTGCTAA
Organism: Peromyscus attwateri; assembly: GCA_902168425.1. Taxonomy (NCBI): domain Eukaryota; kingdom Metazoa; phylum Chordata; class Mammalia; order Rodentia; family Cricetidae; genus Peromyscus; species Peromyscus attwateri. Next base: position 52,960 of record CABHPP010144761.1, on the reverse strand, counting down.
ACCCTCATCACTTTAATAAGAAGAATCTTGAAAGTATTTCACCATGGAGAGGAAAAACTGGGGAATGAGGGCAGTTTACGGTTCGGATATTATTCTAAGCAATATTATTGCCTGCTTTTTAATTTGGGTTTTATGCTCTGAAAAGTTTTATGATGACAAGTTGAGACCAGCTAAGAATTTCTCTCTCTCTTTCTCTTTTTTCAATTCTATTAAGTATTTTATCTGCGATCCCTTGGGGAATTGTGGAACTAACTGCATTGTGCAGTGGGAAGCAGGTGGTAAAAACATGTACTGAACCTTGTCCAAGGACAGCTTTCGTTTGGGTTCTTGGTGAATTGCTCCTGAATATGCACAGTGTATGTGTGCACACGACCCCTCCTCAGGGTCACTGAGGACTGATAGCTATTGTCAACCACTGTCACAACAGGCACTCCTGCCCTTTGTCCCCATAGTGTCTCTGTCCTTGCACCTGGGTTGTTTGAGTGAGCATGTAATAGTTTCAACAGTTGCATGCAGAGATCATGGGAGATTTGAGGTCATAAATACACTCTGCTTTTAGACTATGGGCATCTCGTATTATTTATGTGTAGTATAGTCCTTGCAGAGATAAATTTAGGACTGCAATCACTTGTAAAGGGAAGGCCCTCACACATCATAAATTATCGAGGAGCAGGAATGAGTATGGCAGCAAATATTTTAGAATAAAAAAAAAAAGTGCCTTGGATGATAGTGTACAGATAGGCATCAGAGAAGCTTTACATAAGAGGATTAGAAACTAAAGGGCGTTTTTGTGAGAGGAGACATGGAATTGGAGATAACGTGACAGAAGACTATAAACTATGTTTTCTTATTTTCTACTATGCAGTTAAAGAAAACATGTGCTGTAATGGCATATTAAATGAGGAAACAAAATCAGCCTAACTAACCACAACACCTTCCTTGTGCTCAGCAGGAAATAGCTAACACATTCATTTTCTGTTTTCTATTCTAAAGAAAGCCCTGTGGGCCACAGGGTCATTGGGAACATTCTCTCCTTGGAGCAGATTTGCCCATTGCAAAATAGGGAAGCTGGCACTTGGAAACTGTCATTGTAGCCGTTATATTGAGCAACTAGGGTTGAATTGTTACTTTGTTCAGGCAGTTTCTGCTCTGAACTGTCTGGGCTCCAGAGGTGTGGTTCCTGGAGAGGTCTTCTAGAAACTTTGTTTGGGGAGGGGACTTAGGGGTGATGTGCCATATGGAAGGATATATTGTGCTTAAAAGCACATTCCTCAGTCACATCGACCCAAGGATCTTCCTGGATCCCTTCTAGAAGGTCCTCATAATGGCTAGTTGCAACTGTGAAGTGTGGTCTGAGAGTCTGGAATCTGAGGTAGAGTAGGTAGCTAGAGGTCTGTCTGGAAGAGCCATGCCGAACCAAAGGGGCGTCTTTTGTAGATCCGATGTATAGCATTAATCAAAAGCGACTACCTCTAGTGGTAAAGAGTAAAATCTTTGCATTTCTAAGAAATTTGCATGTATGGAGATGTTTTCTGAGCCTTCTGTGGAGAAGAGAGGTGGAGCTACAAAGGCCTTGTTAGGGACGGTGTAACTGCCACGTTGCAAGCTTGTCCTGTTCTTTTGAATAGTGCTCTGCTGTAAGGGGTGTTCACACATATTTGGTGTAATCACAGCCCATCCTGTTCCTTTCTCAGATAAATGTTTTTAAGCCATTTCCTAATTGAATATGTTCAGGAGACAACAGGAAAGAAGACAGAGGCTTCCCTTTGGGACTTGCTGACATGTGGTTCTCTGGTGTGAGGTGTGCTTCTGGGGACTTTGAAACCAATCTGGTACCCGGAGTCACATATCAGAGGAAGGTGGTTCACAGAACTCAGTATAGCAAAAGTGGCCGCATATTTTTAAAACGCTGTTTATTTGCAGAATCTTTTCTTCCCCAGCCAGCTGGGAAGCCAGCTGTGCTGCAGCTTGAAGATGGGAAAGTGAAACCAGATTAGAAGCTGACCAGTCCCGGGGGCTTGGTTATAGGTTCAGGGGCTGAATTGCCACCCTAATGGCATTATTGCTTGGGTAGTTGCTTTCCTTTGCAGAGTGCAATTTGTGGGACAGAAATAACATCTTATCTTTGAGATCCTCCTTGTCCTCATCCCTGCCCCCGAAGTGTTTGGTGCTATGTCTAGCTTAGACACTCTTTTGAGTGGATAAAGTCAAGTTCATAAAAGGCACTCCCAGATTCATGTTGAGACAATCTCAACTTTCTGATCCGTGACATCAAGTTTTGTGCGGGAAAGCTGAGTCTGATGATAGCCTTTACCTGTCACCATGGGAACCCATTTTCTTTTCTTTTTTTCTTCTCCCTGCTCCAAAGGAGCCCTTATCAATTAGAGTACTTGGCCACAATCTGCTTAATCACTGTGGTGATTAATGGGATCTGAGAGGTAGGGAAGAAAGGTCTTGCTGGAGAAGATGCTCTCTGGGGGTGGGGGTGGGGGTGGGGAGGAGGGACGCTACCACACCCCTCCCAAATTTAAATGCAAATAAAAGTATTAATTTGATTAGCAAATGTTTTGGGATCTCTTGGGTCTGATTAACAGTCTAACTGACTAACTTCCTCTTAGCTACTCATCAAGGCATTTGTAGCCTTCTTACCATCCTTTATTACCAGGACTTTTAAATTTAATTCTCTAGTAACAGCTTATTTTTAAAATGAAGCTGCTCTTACATTTTTGTATAAGGAACATATTTTTTATGGCTCAAAATTCAGCAAGTACATCAGAATGTAGAGTGCAAGTTTTCCTCTCCTTGTCATGCATGCATGCCCTCAGCTACCCTGCTCCAAAGCAATTGTAGAAATAGTTTAGTTTTGAAATGTGTCTTTCCCTAAAAAGAATTTTTTCATAGTGTTGAATTTTTCTTTCTTTTCTTTCTTTCTTTCTTTCTTTCTTTCTTTCTTTCTTTCTTTCTTTCTTTCTTTCTTTCTTTCTTCTTCCTTCCTTCCTTCCTTCCTTTCTTTTTTTTTTTTTCAAGACAGGGTTTCTCTGTGTAGTTTTGGTACCTGTCCTGGATCTCACTCTGTAGACCAGGCTGGCCTCGAACTCACAGAGACCTGCCTGCCTCTGCCTCCTGAGTGCTGGGATGAAAGGTGTGTGCCACCGCCACCCAGCCTGAATCCTTTTCTACGTCAAGTTATCTAGTCAAAGATCTTTCTTTTCCACTTTACCCACACCTTACCTCACAAATATAATCCTAGGATAAGAAACTAAAATCTCACTGGGTGTTGGGGGCGCACGCCTTTCATCCCAGCACACGGGAGGCAGAGCCAGGCGGGTCTCTGTGAGTTCGAGGCCAGCCTGGACTACAGAGTGAGTTCCAGGAAAGGTGCAAAGCTCCACAGAGAAACCCTGTCTCGAAAAACCAAAAAAAAACAAAAAAACAAAAAACTAAAATCTCAACTCAGTTTTCAGATGCTTTGCCGTTAAAACATTCCATGGCCAGGCCTGGTAGTGCATGCCTTCAATCCCAGCATGGTGAGTTCCAGCCAGCCAAGGCTACATAGTGTGCTGTTAAAAACAACTATGTATGTAACATATATTCTCTATGAAAGTGGACTTTGTGAGTCTTTATTGGGATGCTCAAGAGAGCCACCCAAAGGCTTGTCTCTGAAAGTGAGGCTGAGACTCTGTCCACAGGTACTCAGCAGAGTCCCTTTGTGAAGAATTTCAAGATTCCATATCTGTGAAGAATTTGACCAGGCTTGTATGTTGATGATTCTAGAGGGATTTAGTTACCTGAGAACTGTTAGGATGTCCACTGAGGAAAAGATTTAGAAAGCTTGAGAGGATCAGGGAAATGGCTTTTGGGTAAGTAGAGGAGAAAGTAAATTTGCAAATATCTGAACAGTGGGACTCCACCCCCTGAGTTGGCTTAGTGGCATTTGGTGTTTTAAATATTGACTTGGGAAAGGAATGGTGACATCAATATCAGTCTGTGAAGTCTTTTTAAAATTTCTCTTCCTTTTTTTGAGACATGGTCTCACTATGCAGCCCTGGCTACATGCCCAGCACCCTGTGAAGATTTTAACAACATATTCTTGGGTTTTTCTTTTTCAAAGGTTAAAATGTTGTTAGTATAAATTTTACTAAAGATATGGTCGCATCCACTCTTGAGTTTGGTTGGCTAGATGATGTGAAATGAGTGTTATTTTCTTCTCTGTTTCTAGTGAATTAAGCCTCTCATCCCATTTACTTTTTAGAATCTGTACACAGAAATAAATCTAGTTTATTGGTTTCAAGGGATGACGTAGGCAACTCCAGAAAATTGAGGGAAGCAGTTGAGTTGATTGTGAAAGTACTACGGTATCATGACAAAGCTGAAAATGTCTCCTTTTCATGTTTACAATTACTTTTGATGACAAAGCAAACTGTACACCTAAAATTTAACATCACCTTTTTCCTTTCCAGTGGGGGGGGGAATAAAAAATAAGATTACAAAAGAGAATGCCAATTCCAAATCAAATCCTTACATGATCTGTTGATTTTTCCCTTGAGTGGCAGGGCTCAAGTCATCGCTAGGAGTGAATGTTGTTTTGAAAGTGTCAACATAAACTGTAAGGATGTCTGTTAAACATGATAATTAAACACGCTAAAGGGGAAGTCATGTTGTCAAAATGCCCAGTTAATCCACCCAAACATCTCAAACTCACTCTTTACTGAAATGCCTAGTCTTTTTATGAAATTAAAGTAGACTCTTGTAATAATAACAGCACACAGGCCTAGCTAGCAAGCTGACTCAGTGAGTGAATGTGCTCTCTGTCAAGGCTGATGACCTGAGTTTGATCTCTAGAATGTACATGGTGGAAGAAGAGAATTGGCTTCTGCAAGTTGTCCTCAGACTTCCACGCACACACCGCGGCAGGCACACACATACACCAAATAAATAAATTAGCTAACTCGTAAGTGTAAGAAAATAACAATGTAGACTGGTTAATCTTGCTGAGCTAGAGTGCCATGCAAGAGCTGTAAGAAGTTGGGCAGACATGGAGGACAATCAGAGGGCATTAGAATAACATGAAGAAGACATGCTATAACCCAGACAAAGATCTGGGAAGCTTTTGCCAACCTGGGGTCAAAAGACAAATTGCACTGATTGAAGTCAGTTGCTGCCAGTCAGCTGTGATGCTTTTGATAATTAGGAAATGAAGTTGAAGCCAGGACTTTTTCCCCAGCTAGTTGCTTCAAGGAGAGTGTGGCATATGAGCTCAATCTACAGTCACATTCCCCTCCCACTCTGTATATGCAGCAAGAGCCAAATACCTCTCCAGGGACCTTTTCTGGGACAGAGGTACAGCTTCTCCAAAGCTGGTCCTTCTGTGAGTCTCTGCTCAGGACATGGCTGTGCTGCTAGCCTCCTGAGGTGGGTGAGAAGTGCTTGACATTTCACTTCCCCTTGCTGATGTTTCCACAAGGGCAGAGGCACAGGTATCCCCAGGGTTTCTCTGTCTATTAGCAATACAGACCCCTGCCAGGATAATGACACTCAAGTTACCCTCTGTGCTCTTTCTGGATGCAAACTCCTTTGTCTTTTTTTTTTTTTTTTAATTTAAATCATTCATGGATCTCTACCCTGCTCTAAGGACACTGCTCCCCCCTTCCTCTTTGTCTGGTTTAGGAAGACTGAGAATGGACTGTCCTTCTCCATTAGGCTGGGATGTTTTACTTGGCTTTGATCTTGGTGTTGGCCCATCTAACCAAACCAAAATGAACTAACTCAGAATTGAATGAAAGGAAGGTCACCACATGGCTAAATACCTAACCCAGCCTGTGTAACCATCAGGGCAGCATTTAATTCTGTTGTGACAGCAATGGATTTGTGTCCCGAAGGTTTTGTTAGTTAAAGGGAATTTTAAAATTGTTTCTCCTTTCGATGTTGATTTCAACAAATTGGCTGCAGATCCTGTTGGTGGTGGATTTTCAGTTCTGAAGTGTGCATCTGTAACTTAGACTCCATGAAGTGTAGCTGATGACCACACAGCTCGGAGGGGAGGGCTGAGGAGCATCATAAAGGGAAAGACGGCCGTATCTGTTAGAGAATTTCGGAAATGTCTTGGAGCAGTTTGAGATGTGATTCCAAAAGTGAGAGGTAGGTGAGGTGGGCGTGGTTTGAGGATAAAGAGAGATGAATCAGTCAATTCGAATCAATTCTACGCAGAGAACAGCATTCGCAGTAGTAGAAGGCCATGACTATGGTTGGCAAAAAGACAGGAAAGAAAGGAAGAAATGATTAAGGAGCTTAGAAAGGTAGACTGGGGTGATAGTTCCCTGTTCTTAATTATGTAAGCAGCATCTGAAGTCTTAGTTTAAAAACAATTTGGTGGGTTGGAGAGATGGCTCAGCTGTTAGGAGCACTGGCTGCCCTTCTTAAGGACACAGGTTCGATTCCCAGTACCCATAGGGTGGCTCACAACCGGCTATAACTCCAGTTCCAGAGGATCTGACTCCCTCTCCTGGCCTCCATGGGCACCAGGCATACACAAGTGGTGCATAGTGAAACAGGCAGGCAAAAGAATTAAAAAGACAAAACCAAAATCAACGTATGCCAGTCACAGTGGCACACGACTTTAATCCCAGCATTCTGAAGGCAGAAGCAGGCAGACTTCTCTGAGTTTAAGGTTAGCCTGAGTGAGTTTCGTGATATACAGGGCTATGTAGACATACCCTGTCTGAAACAAACGAACGAAAGCCATCAGGGTAATGTTTGGTTATCCTTGAATATATCCATGAAAATATATCCTTGTACATATTTTGTCAAATTTAATGTGTTTCATGTTTGGGATGGTATTATAAATGGTATTATTAACTCGATTTCACTGTCCACTTACTCATTTGTCTCGTAGTATCTAAGGGACACCAGCCCCATGACCCTTCATTAATACCCAAATCTGTAAGTGCTCAAATCCCTTATGAATGCTCTAGTGTTTGTATATAACCTATACATACCCTCCTAGAGTCATCTCTAGATTACTTATAATACCTAATACGATGTAAAAGCTGTGTAAATAGTTGCTGACCTACTTGCTTAGGAAGTGATGACAAGATGAAAGCTTGCATGCATTCTTTACAGAAGCAGCTATCATAGGCGTAGCTATACCGTACACAGATACGGAGGGCTGACAGAATATTAAAAAGCAGGTCTCTTTGAGTGTGGTGATGGAGACTAAAAGCCAGGCCTTCGCGAATGCTAGACAGCCATGCTACCACTGAGCTGTAACCTCTACCCTTCCATTTTTAATGTTGATTTTATATCCTGCAACCCTAATAAATTCACTTTTTTTTTTTCGGTGCCAATAACGCTTTTCTTTTTTGGATTGGTTGGAACTTTCTATGCACATGATTATGTTGTCAGCAAAAAAGTTCAACTTTTCCTTTCTGTTTGCCATTTCTTTCTTTTTCTTTCCTTATTGCACCAGCTAGGGCTGCCAAGTACAATGTTGAATAGGAGCGCTGAGAGCAGCCAGCCTTTTCTATTCATGGAGGAAAACATCCAGACTTTCACTATTAATTATGATGTTAGATGAGGTTTCTGAAAATATGCCCTTCCTATAAAACCAGAAAATCCTACTAAATACAGTGTAATGACCTAGGGCTTCAGTCTCCCGCTCAGGTGGACCTGGGCTTGGAAACCATCTTTTGCGTAATTCAGATGGGAGGTGCTGGGCGAGTTACTTTCTGTGTCTTAGTTTCCCATAAAGTGGGAATGGTGGTCATTTAATAGGATCGCTATGAATATTTAAAGAGATGGTGCACATAAAATGTAACATACCACATTCCTCCTCCTCTTCTTTTTCTTCTCCCATGGCTCTCACTATGTGGCCCTGGCTAGCCTAGACCTCCCTATGTAGACCGGGTTGACTTTGAACTCACAGAAATCAGTATGCCTCTGCCTTCAAAGTGCTGAGGTTAAAGGCGCATGCTATGAAGCCTGACCAAATACTTCTTCTTCTTAACCTAGACCAATGTCAGCAGGAGGAGTGAGTAAATAAAATTTTCAAGTCCTAGAAGTATGCTGAGTAGAGGGAAGTGTACACAAAACTATAGTTCCCACCCAGATGTCTCTATTAATCTGAGCTTGAGAATTACTGGGCTGGATTTGCGGTGGCATAATGAGAGGAAAGCGGGTTTGTGTGAGAGTGGTCTTGTTTTAGGATAGCCCATAGGAGTCCCTGGGTGTGGGTGCTAATCTTAGGGAGGGCCCCAATATGCTACAGATCTTGCTGGGCTTGTGAGTATGTTGTGGTCACTTTGGGGGAACGTCTGTAGTAAACACTGTTTCTCTCTGTTTCACAGAGAAGTCTGAGATCCAGGCTTGTCAGCGTGTCCCCAAACATCTCATCATGCTCACGGGGTGAATAACTGTTGTCGCCCCGCCAGGCCCACGCTTTGACGGCAGCACGTTGTCGCTTACAATTTTACAGCTGTCGGGAGGAGCTGCTGAAAGATCCTGGGACATGGCTGAAAGCTGCTGGACTTTTCAAAGCAAGGTCCCCAACTCACCCTGATTTGATTTGGGGTTCCAAGATGTAGGGACAGGCTCCTTCGGGCCTAAGTTGGGACAGCTCTGAGAGCTGCCCATAGTCAGAGGAGTGATGAGGTCATGTCACAGGTGACAGTTTTAGAGTCTGTGCATTTAATTTTATTCTAATTAATTTGTTAATTGATGTGTAGAATCTGATGGAAGTACAAAACTTTGCTTCTTAGCTACTTACAGGTCAAGACTTCTTGCTTGAGTTCTTTCTCTGTTGGGTACCTGTTAACGCAGGGGTCCTCAGCCGGCCACACATCCTGAAGAATTATTTAGGTCTTTTTCTTGCAGTCTTAGTATTCATCACCAGCATCACTTACTGACATATCTCGGCCCGTTTGCTTTTTGGCCTAGACACATTTTGAAACTACTCAGATGACGACAGCCCAGGCCAAGGGAGCAGAACACTCTGGGAAACATCTCCAGCTGTCTCCACAAGGGCAGCACTTTGGCCCTCAGTCATCTTCCAGTTCAGTGTTTTTCTGGGAAGCCCACAGTCCCCTCATAGCGTCATCATTGCTGGATTTCACTGTGTAGCTCTGTCTAGCCTGGAACTCACTGTGTGTGTACCAGGCTGCCCCCAGGCTTGCATCCAGCTTCCCACTTCTGTCTTCCAAGGGTTGGGATTACAGGTGTGTACCACCTGCCTGGTTAGTTTCTTCATATTCTTGCAAGCAGCTCCCCATTTCCCACCCCCCTGAACTTCAGAATTCTCTATTGGCAGTTTTCTTCACATATGGCAATATTTTGGCTTGAGTTTCCTTTCTGACTTGGTTAGTTGGCATTTTGAGAGATCTACCACTTTCTCTTGCCACCTGAGCTTTCCAAATAGTCTCCACTCTGGTCTCCCACAGGGTGTCTAGTGGTACTTGTTCAATCTCACTTGCTCATGCTCTGGGATGAGTGTGTCCAGAGGCATGGTCAGGCACCACTTTCATAGTAAGCTAAGAGCCTAAGTTCAGAGTTTACTGTACCTTTTTTTTTTTTTTAAACCCAGTAGGCAACTTGGGGACTTCTAGAAACCATAGTTTCTTTTTCTTTTTTTTTTTTTTGGTTTTTTTTCGAGACAGGGTTTCTCTGTGTAGCTTTGCGCCTTTTCCTGGAGCTCACTTGGTAGCCCAGGCTGGCCTCGAACTCACAGAGATCCGCCTGCCTCTGCCTCCCGAGTGCTGGGATTAAAGGCGTGCGCCACCAACGCCCGGCTGAAACCATAGTTTCTTAGAGCCATCCTTTGATTTTAAAGAGGAGCACATTACCTATGTGTCTTGTTAATGTTTCTCCTTGGGTATCCCTTCTCCATTTCCTGGGTGAAGCATTCTCTCTGTCTGCTTGGTTGAAGTATCGGATGGGAAACGATGGGGAACTGGTGTAGTTTCTTTATGGGGAACTCTCTTCCAGCACAGCACCAAGTTCTGAGGACCCCTGGTCTTGACCTCACAGGAAGCTCTGGAATCTAGCCTTCTTTCCACTGCAGTCTCTTCCACTGGGGCCTGGGGCCGTAGGTACAGAATCTCCATGTGTCACTTCCCATGCTCGTTTAGACCAGCACTGAGCTTCACAAGCACCAGTGGACAACTTTCTTCTGGTTGGCTCTGTGTGGATTTTGAGAGATGAGGAGGGTTTATATACTGCCACGATGGAACCAGCCGATTAAGTAGGTGATCATCCTGTCTGAATCCATCCCTGGGAGAGAGAAAACAGCAAGGCTGCACCTGGAGCAGCTTTCTCAACTTTGCCATGGTTGATGCAATTGCAGGGAAAAGATAATGCAAAGAAAATTTTCTTAAAGAGGGAGGAGAGAAGTCTCAAACCTGGCATGGTCTGTTTGTCAGAGTGAACCCAGGGTCCATAAATGAAGATTTTCTTTGAAAGGGTACAGGGAATTCCAAAGGCAGCCTGTGGCTGTTATATAGTTGGTTTTTCTGTCTCTGTCTGTCTCGTTTAATTAATTAACAAAGTTTTAGTTTTAGGTTTTGTTTGTTTGTTTTTGTTTTTGTTTTTTTGAGACCTGATGTTCCTGAGTAGCTTAAGCAGGCCTAGAACTGTCAATCCTCCTGCCGCCGTCTGCCTGCTGACTTACAGGCGTGTGCTGGTTTACTGGTTTCCTATACACAGCCTCTTCCTGTGGGTTTCACTTACCACCCTTACCTGATGCTAAGAGCTCCTTCATCACACCCACCTTCCTGCTCAGTCCTTCTGATTTTCTCACTCTTAACCTAAACGCAACAGCTATTCCTCAGCCCCGTTACCAAACAGCAGAAAAGAATATCCAGAGATTTCTTCTGTGAAGTCCCCAACCCTTCCTGGGACTTTAGATCTCGGTCTCTATTGGAAGGTGGGATTAAGACCTGGGGTGGGAGAAAGGTGGAACTGTGTGTAGCAGATCTGCCTGCATCTCTAGTGACACTCTGTTGGCCTCTTAGTGGCATGCATATTAATTTGTCTTGACCAGATACTGACATTGATCCCTTCCAGATGGCACCTCCAGGGCTTAGGCCAGGTGGTTCAGGCCAACACTAGGAAGTCCTGAAGCTCTGGATCCGAGCACACTTTGGTCACTAAAGCTTTAAGTGACCCCTACACTGAGATACTCTAAAGCCAACGAACATCCTTTCATCTTTTACTTCTGTTCGACAAGCTCAGGACTTAAGAAAGACTGTTGGGCAGGAACTCTGCTTCCTTTACTCACCCTTCTGGAGAAGCTGGTTCCTCTCAAGTGGGACCTAGAAGTATGGGACAGACATTCTCGGAGAAGCCTCACATATTGTCCATGAGAACCCAGCCTGAGAGAAACGCATCCTGATCCGGAGGCTGTGCTTCTACCTTCTGGGCACAGCAAGATGTCACCACCTCTGATGCAACAACCCTTTGTTGCTGGGAATGTAGGTTGGAGGAGACATACCGTACCAGTGACCCCAGGAGGGGAAGGTAGTCTCCATTCTCCCATGGAAATTTCCTGAGTAGTTCCTGCCGTTTGTGTTTGTGGTGTGTACTCAGCAGACAGCAGGGCAGAGGAGAATGGCGGGGGAGGGAATGCTGTCTTCCCCTTGGCCAACGTCACCTCTGCTTCTCCCTTTATTCCATTTCTGTTTCTTCTGGGTAGTGACATCAGGTTGGGGGGGCGGTCTCTGGTGAAGGATCTTCCTTAGGCCCGGAGCCTGTTGGACAGAAGTAAAAGTTTAAAGCGTTGGTCTTAGAAGCACTCTGTGGAGAAATCCTTAAAACTTCAGTGCATTTGAGGAGCTTCTTGTAAAGGAAAACAGCTGGTCTTGAAGAGCGCCAGTGAGTCCAGTGCTCCTCACTGGGCCAACCAAGGTCATGAACCACATTTTTAAGTAAGGGGATTTTAGCTGGGGGTGTGGCTCATTTCCAGGGTGCTTGCCTAGCATCACTGAGGCTGTAGGTTCAATCCCCAGTACCCTATACCTCATAGCAGGCACAATGATGCACGCCTTTAATCTCAGCACTCAAGAGGCAGAGGCAGGTGGATCTCTGTGAATTTGAAGCCAGCCTGGTCTACAGGGCAGCCAGAGCTACACAGTGAGACTCTGTTTGGAAACAAACAAACAAACAAAACAAAAAACCACAAAGAGAGGGAGAGAGAGCTTACTTTTTCATCCCTGAAATTAAACTGATCATTCCAGAGAAGAGTGAGTGTGGTGACTGCAAGAGGAAGATGGAGAAGGGATAGTGTTGCCCTGGCAACTCAACGGACCTGACTCTGATTCTATGGTCCAGAGATGACTATCTTGTGAAACTAAATTCTGAGTTTGGGGGAGGAGTTCCATGCTGGCTTGCAGTTGGTCTGGTTGTCCTTAAAAGTTGAGCTGGTTTGTGGATCCTGCCATGAGCATCCGCAGTGATAACAAAGGTATAGCTTTTGGTTTTTCTGATGTCCTTACATGCTTTCTCCTGCCTTCTCAGATCATTCCAGTCATGGGATCCCCTTCTGTTGTCCACCTTGGAAGGGTCGGCTTTCTGAGAGGCTGTCCTTATGTCTCTTCTCCATGTGTATCACCTGTTTTGAAGGTTTCTCCTATCCCTAGCAATGGGTGAACTGCACACAAGCTCTACAACTGACTTTTCAGTCAACTGAGTGCTTCCTACTCTGTGACTCCATAGCTGTATTACCCCGGGGCAAATTAATTAACCTCAGGTCCCTTCGTTATGAAATAGAGCCAATAATAATAATAGCTATCTCAAGGATTTGTGATGGGCCCTGGTGAGCTACTCCATGGGAAGTGCTTAAGTCAACAACACCTGCTTAAAGAAAACATCCAGTGCGGGCAAAGTCTCTTCATATTGTTTGATTCTGGTTTCTGACTATTCCTGGCAAACTGTTTTGGTTATCTGACACTGCGGCAATTAAGCCAGTACCAGTTATTGGTCATATATACTGCTCTCAGCTCTGGGGCTTGAGGAGCTTGGTTAGAAGGGACCTGGCCTCAGTTTCCTAGCTGCATGAGAGAGCAGAGCTGTGTGCTCACATATCACACCCGCAAGATTCCGCTTATTAGAGAAGGATGACTAACCTCTTCTGGTTTCAAGCATAGGGGACATACACTCTGTCTCTAGATGGAAGGAGTTTCAGAGGAGGTGTGGACATTATAGCCTGTCATCTGGCACAGGTACCATACTCCCATGCATCAAATATAGTCACCTCCACCCAAGACCTTCCCCACCACAATCTCATTTATTTTCAGGGTCCAGGTCTCATGCAAATAAGGTCCAGGTGTAGATGAGATTCCTGTAATGTGGCTCCTTGGCTTTGGCAACTAAATTTAGTACTATCCTTCTGGATCTAAAGGCTGGGAACTAGAAAGACAAATATCACTTCTGTACCCAAATACAGCACTGGGATAGGTAGGGATAACCACTGTATGCAACACTTTAAAAACAAGCAATGCTTGCATTTTAAAATCTCTCTTTTTGTGAAACCCTGTGTAGCCCTGGCTGTCCTGGATCTCGCCCTGTAGACCAGGCTGGCCTCGAACTCACAGAGATCCACTTGCCTCTGCCTCCTGAGTGCTGTAATTAAAGCCATGCACCACTACCACCCTGCAAAATCACTCTTCTTTTTGAGGCGGGGTCTCAAACTCACTGTCCTCCTGTCCTAGCTTTCTGAGTGCCGAGATTGCAGATGTACACCACCATTCCCAGCTCTAAAATGACTTCATTTGTCATTCTAAGTTCTGAAATAATTTCAGACTTACAAGAACTTTGCAAGCACAGTAGATTATCCACAAATATCCTTCGCCCAGCTTCCTCAGATTATACAACGATTAAACGATGGAAACGATCGAGCCAAGAAACTGACAGTACAGATACAATGCTGTTAACTAACCTGCGGATTTCATTCTGATTTTGCCGATTGTCCCGCAAATGGATTTCTCCTAGTCTGGGTTCCAGTTCAGTCTCCACATCCCCTGCAGTGGTCATGTCTTTCCCTTCTCCCTAGAGTAGGTGTTTCCGTTTAGGAAAGAGAGCATCTGCCTTTAGCTGAAGAGCAGCTCTGCTGTGCAGCTGACATCTGAGCACAGCTCTGCCACCTGGAGTGACTCCCACTGTCACGGTTCTACCCCATGGGCTCCTGGTTCTGCCCATGCCTTCTTTCTCCACAAATGTCAACTGTGTTTCCAACGAAGTCATTTCTGCGGTCTGTCCCTTTTCTGTCAAGGCTGATGGCATTCCTGCTGATATGATTCTTCCCTAGTGTGTGTGGCTTTCCAGATGTATTGCTGTAGACTACTATATCAGAAAAAACCCACAACTATAAGCCTTACTTTTTTTTTGTTTTTGTTTTTGTTTTTGTTTTTGTTTTTCAAGACAGGGTTTCTCTGTGTAGTTTTGGTGCCTGTCCTGGGTCTCTTTAAAGTGTCTCTTTAAAATGCTTGCATTTTAAAATCACTCTTTTTTTGTGAAACCCTGTGTAGCCCTGGCTGTCCTGGATCTCACTCTGTAGACCAGGCTGGCCTCAAACTCACAGAGACCCGCCTGGCTCTGCCTCCCGAGTGCTGGGATTAAAGGCATACACCACCTATAAGTCTTTTCAAGATAAACTGTTTTCTACATTGAGCATCTGGTGAGGCAGCTGGGTGGGTGGGGTAAGGGTGGGGTGGACAGTGCTTTTCAGATTAGTAGGATTCCTATTCTGGGAAGAAGTGAAACACATCCTAAAAATCTAGATGGACCTTTTTGTCTGTCTGAAGTTTCTTGAAGACATTACCTTTGATCTTTTGGAGGTCTTCAGTTGAGCCCAGCAGATTCTTATCATATCTTATTGTGTTTAGGGTACCCTCACCTTCCACAACACTTTCTATCAAGTTCTGCAAACTACCACAAACATCAGAATCATATGTGGCTTCCTTTTCACACCCATCCCCTGAATGGAACCCATTGACAACTCGTGACAGTTTTTAGGTCTGTGATGTGCCCTCAGTACAGTTGTTACTCTCCGGGTTCTAGCTGGGTATCATATCTCATCCAGATTGCCGTTAGAGCTGCAAGCAGAATGCCTTGTCTCTTCCTCCCCTATCTACTACCTATTGTTAGAATTTGCTTTCTAAAATAAGATCTCTCTTTCCAACCCAGAAATCTTAAATAACCTCTTCACACTGCCTATGGAATAAAGTAAATCTTCTCTATAGGGCATGCAGGGCTTCCACAATTTAGCTCCTACCTCCCTAAGCCTTTAGCTCAATCTTTTACCCTCGAGCTGTTATAGCCAACATGTACTGCTTGGGAATTCCAAAGTGTGCGTTGTTTTTTCTTTCTTTCCTTTTGGATTGGGGGCTCTGCTCTTTCTGTTCCTGTGACTTGGTGCATCTCTCCCTATTCAGGCAGCTCCTAGCTTCCACACCCATGCCCAGCTCGGATCGAAAGCACCTCATGGCATTTTCAAGTCTATAGCAGTTCACGGCTTCTCCATACCGTAAGGGGAAGAAGGCGGTGTGTGTTCTCTGCACTGTGGGCCTCTTCGGTGCAGACTGGAGCTGCAGCTAAGGGTGCATTGTATTTTGCTTTTTGTGCCTTAAGATGTCTTAACAACTGCTTGGTGACTTAAAGAGTTCCCTTAGAACTTCACCTTAGGCTTAGAACCAGCCATCAGGTGTAAGCCTCATGCACGTGGAAGGAGATGGGCATAGGGTGACAGGTGATGTTAACAGATCTACGACATCAGTTGAGATAGTCACTTTCGATGAAAGTAGTTACAAAGTGCTGTGCTAGATTTTTTCCCCCCCTCCATCATTGTAGCTGCTCTTTATACTATTACTATGCACCAAGTCTCTGATATATGTTTCAGGTTCTTTCTTAACTTAACAGGCAGCATCTTAACTTTATCCAGGGGCAATAATAACTTCCTGGTTTTGTGTACCACTGTGTCCTTCATGGTGGTGTTACACATAGGAGCCCAGTAAGTATGAGTTGAGGTGAAAATGAAGGATGTACCTCTGTGGGGCACCTACATGTTTTCCCACCCAAGGAAACACAGCCAAGGAAGCTGATCCAAAGCACCTGGCAATCCCTGTGGTCCTGGCTACTCAGGGTGCTGAACAGGAAGAGCACTTGAGGCTAGGAGCGATACAGCTGAGACCTTGGGGGGTGGAGTGGAGAGAGAGAGAGGACAATGCTGTCCAAGGTGACAGAAGGCTCATTCAGCACAAGTGATTTCTCCAGTCCTCTTGAGACTCTGCACTTCCTGCTTCACTATAGAGGTGGGGGCATGTGTGGACAGGGCCTGGTAGCAAGTGGATGGCAGATTTACAATCTGGATCAGGCCATCAGACGTGGCAGTACCTGACTTTAGGGCACCAGGCTACAGGTCCTTAGTTGAGGAAGAGGAGACTCCTCAGGCCCTGACAGGTTTGTTTTTAAGTGACGGCAGTCCTTCCTCCCTGGGCCCTGTCTCAGCCACCGAATTCCGTATGACCTTGTGCAGGTTGTACTCACACGCCAGGCTTTGTTTTCAGCAGACAAATCGTGGCTCCTTCTTCAGCTGTGAGAACTGGGGAAGAGAGTGTTTTAAGCCAATTAGGTAAGTGGCATGGTACCAAAATAGAGCCCACATGGGCTTATTGTTTTTCCTTGAAAATTTTAGCAAAATCCTAGGCTGGGAGATACTCTGGATATCTGGAACGCTGCATTTCTTGGTTCCAGACTTCCCCTTATTCCATTCTGAGTATCAAACACAAGCAGCCTCCGTGAGTGTGGGATAATTGCATGGGAAGGGTTGGGGTAATTTAGGAAGACGATGGGGGCCTGACCTCCTCCTGCCTTCAGAATCCACGAGGAGGGAGAATGGAGAAATGGCAAATAGTTGATCAGGAAGTGGGGACAGTCCCTCCTAAATTGGGACAGCCGGCTCCGCGATAAGACTGATTTACTCTGTCTGCAGCCCTCAGGACTAGACACTATGGAAACAGAAATTAAACTCTGACTTTGGCTGCTCTCTGCACATGGCGAGGGTAGAGCACCTCTCTCTGTCCTTGCCTGCTGCATCGTCTGGGGGGGGGGGTCTCGAGAGTGTGGAAAGAGGGCATTTGCCAAGTCCATGAGGCTGGATTCTAGAGAAAGGGTAGATTCTGGGGACATATGCTTCCGAGGATGTTGGATATGCGTTGAGTTGGCCTTTGGTTCGTCCTTGGAGGTTGCCTTTCTGCTAGGGCCAGCTCAAGGTGACCTGCTTGTACTCTGTAGACAGGAGAGTTAGCCTGCCTGATCTCTCCGATGTTCCTGAGAAACTGATTTTGCTACGGGGCTGAGTGAACCATATGGCAGCTAGATTACAGAGATTGTTGGCGTTTGTCACAGAAAGAACAGGCTTTTTGGCTATAGCAAATCCCCCCAGGTAGAGGTGCCACGCCATCTGTGATCACAGCATATAGGAACAGGCTAGGGAGGTATGCAGTTCCTGCCTCCAAAGGGAAGGGAGAGGCAAGTTCTAAATCAAATACCAGTTAGCCTAGGAGGTGTTTTGTTTTCTGCTTTTCTCCTTGATTGCTGTTTCTTTGAAGGATACCAGGGGGAGGAGGGATCTAGAATTTGCATTTCTCAGTTTTGAGAGGTTTAAAGTCTACTTGGGGCTATCAGGCTAATAAAGTAGCATAGAAGCCCAAGGTACGTTAGTGGCACAAAGTTGAAATACTCTAGAATTCAGGGAAGCTGCAGCGCAAATGCAGCAGGGAAGTCTGTAGGAGGGAGCTAGCCCTGGAGAATGAGCGGGTGGGAGGGGCTTAGGAGGATGGGGCGAGGGCTGCCAGAAAGAACCATGCCAAGGGAAGTAGAGACAGCAAGATACCTTTACAAGACCAGGAGGAGGTCAACGTGGTTGAAGTGAAGATAAAGAGAGATAAGATTAAGACAGCGGGGTGGGACCAGATTAAAGAGGGTCTTTAGGGACAGACAGAGGAATTTAGACCTGGCTCTGAAGGTGGTAGGGCATCTTTGTAGGTACTTGGGCGGAGATATGATACAGAGAAAGGAATGCTTGGAGATGCTTTGTACATACAATTCCAAGCAGACTGGTACTGTGTCCTGGAGATTAAACAGGAAGTTATAAAGTTCTTGAAGCCATGAGGAAGAGATGGGTAAATTAGATATTTTCTTTCTTCCTCCCCCCCTCCTTTTTTTTCTTTTTCAAAACAGGGTCTCTATATGTAATCCTGGCTATCCTGAAATTCCCTATGTAGAGCAGGCTGGCTTTAGCCCTACAGAGATCCCCCTGCCTCTACCTTCTGAGTGCCAGGATTAAAGGTGTGCACCACCACTCCTGGCAGATATTTCCTTTCCAGAACCTGGGAGATTTGAGCATGAGCTGGGCAGCAGACACAAAGGAGATTTAAAAAAAAAGGTCAAAGTTCTGATTTTGGAAAGCTGGAAGTAATAATAGGGCTATTAACAAAAATGGAATAGTTATAAGGAAAGGTAATTTTATGGGGGAAATGATGAGTTTGGCAATGACTTTATTTACTTAAATACTTATGTGACATTTGTTACATTCTTGGCACCATTCAAATCACTTTATAAAAGATAACTCATTTAGTTCTCATAACAGCCGTGAGGAGTGACTATTGTTGCTATCCTCTTTATAACAAAGGTAGAAACTCAAGTATAGAAGTGTCAGTAATTGTCCAAGACCAGTGTACATAGCAGAGCAGGATTCTGAAGCCAGGCCATCTATGCTGTGCTCCCTCTTGTTGATGGAAGACTCAGGTGCATGAAGAGTCCACGAAGGGTTAAACAGTTGTTAGCTGAATGCTTCCTGAGGTGCACAGCCCTTCACAGGAAGTGAGCAGGGTGGCATCTGTCAAATCCTGCTCAAGCATGCTAAGAGCAGTTAAGAGAGAGGGGGAGTAGAGACATATCCAGGCAGGGCTGTCAGAAGAGGCTTAAGGGAGAAGGAGGTGGGATATAGAAAAACCATGAGAGATGGGTCGAGGTGAATTTGCGTCGTTGGTGGTAGGGGAAGAACATCCCTAGTAGACACAAAACCCTGAATAAAATCATGGTGTTTGGGAGGGGGGGGGGGGTTCAAAACGTAGTTTGGGACTAGGACTTAGCATAGCACCTGACTCAGTACCCTACTCTGTCGGTGTGGACTAGGATGGGACTTGGCGTTAGTTAGGCTGCAACAGGAAGTGTGAGTTGGCGATGCAGGAAGAGGGAGGGCTGAGACCCCTTGATGGAGAAGCAGGAGTCTGAGTGACGGGATTTCAAGGCACACAAAGGATTCAGAGAATGGTGTCAGGATAGAGGACACCCAGAGGGATGGAGGGAGGAGAGCGGAGAGAGGGGAGGAGCCTTCCGTTTTGTGCGTGCAGATATGTAACAATACTATTCTTATTTCAACATGAACCTGCTGTCCCTATGATAAGGCCTGTGGCTTCTGGGTTGATGTTTGGCCATATGCTGTACTGGGAGGCCACTTCTGCCTCCCAGCCTTCCCTTTTAGGGGTCTTCAGCCTCCTGGGGGTACGTGACGCTCTCACTGAGCTTGCCTCCTCTATATTTAGGAATCTTGGTGCCCTTCTGTCTAGACTCCAGGACTTGACAAAACACCAGCGCATGCTCATGTCATTGGTTCAGAGTCTATTGACTGACTCTCCTGAGCCTGTTTTCCTAACTGTACAATAGGACTAACAATATTTGCTTTGCTTCCCTGACAGGGAGCTTGGGAGGATCAGAGGAGGTAATGTCTGTGAAGGAGCTAGACAACTGCAAAGTGCTGTACCCAAGCACACCCATGATCTTTATAGCCACTGGCCGTGCTCACTCTTGAGCTGAGCACTCTGAAAGTGTCTTTTGCAGAATCTGTTCACCATCCCTCTGCCAGGACCTTCAAGGGCAAGGCCACAGAGCAGGAGTTTGGGGGAGAATAATATTTCCCTGGGCAGGTGCATCTTGTTTCACTGGCTCCAAGATGAAGTCAAGGCCCCCTCCCCCACGAAGTTGGCATCTCCAAAGTCTGTCTATGTGCCTTGCAATTGACACTGGGGGCGTGAGACGGACTAAGATGCCTTTGTTCTCAGAAGCAATGGGCTATACATGGAAATTGTCTTTCTTCCTTTCCATCACTGAAAGCTATTTTACTTCACACTTAGCGAGCAGAAATCTCACTAAAAATGCTTCGGGAGGCTTCTGTTGCCCTGTGAGTATGGAATCCAGTCTGCTTTTGAGTGTCTCGCAATATGTCCTGGTCACCTTTTCACTGTACTGGAAGCACAATGTTGGCTCGTACATCGAATATCCTGATCTCGGAACATACTCTGGATATTGATTTTTACAGTCTCTATTGGCAATTTTAGTGTCATTTTCTCTGTCCTACTAGAAATGGAAGGCATAATACAGTTTGATGACAGGTAACTTTGTCATCCTGGGTTTGGCTGTTTAAGGCTCTGGGTGTTATTGGGGAGCCAGATCCCTCACCCTGTCCAGTAAGCTCTGAATATCAACATCCTAAGTGACAGGACAACCAGCTAGCCTTCTATGCGGCTTCTTTTCAAGAAGAATTTTGTTCTTGTTTTCTTTTACCTTTAAAAACTCTCAGATGCCAATCCAAATCCAAAGCCTCTTACTAGGGACCAGTTCTTACCAATTAGGTTTCCCATTGACTGTCTAGGTGTGGACTTTCCATTTCAGATGTCTGGCCAGTGCCTTCTGACCTGCTTGCCTTCCTGCTTCTATATAGAAACACAGAATTTGTAATTAGGAATGTTAAGCCGCCAGGTGGTAGTGGCACACACGCCTTTAATCCCAGCACTTGGGAGGCAGAGGCAGGAGGATCTCAGTGAGTTCGAGGTCAGCCTGGTCTACAGAGTGAGTTCCAGGACAGGCACCAAAACTACACAGAGAAACCCTGTCTCAAACAAGCAAACAAAGAATGTTAAGCTATGTCTGGTGTGGTGGCACACTCCTGAATCCCAACAATCACTCAGGAGGCAGAGACAGGAGGGTTACTGCAGATTCCAAACCAGCATGGACCACAAAGTGAGTTCTAGGCAAGGAAATGATTCAGCGGGTAAAGGCACTTGCCACCAAGCCTGGTGACCAGAGTCTGATACCAAGAAACCACATGGTAGAGGGAATGAAAGGACTCCAGGTTGTCCTCTGACCACCACACATGCAACATCCCTCCCCACCCACTCCCCCGCCCCCATAAGGAAGTTTCAGGGTAGCTAGGGATATTTATACACAGTGAGACTCTGTCTCAAAATCCCCTCCCAGCCGAAGGGATCGTGAGCTCTCAGGTAGTGGGTTCTGCTGAGAGGGGCACTATCACGTACTGAACAATCACTTTTACAGATGTTAGTTAGTTTGTTTGATTCTCACAACAACCGGGAGGTGGGCTTGCCCTTCCCAGTTGTACATCTAGGAACTTCAGGCCCAGAACGGGTGAGTTCCTGGCTGGTTTTACTAGTTATAAGCAGTGGAGTGGTTCTGAAGCCCCACTTTCTAGGAAGAATGAGTGTGAAAACAAGTCGCAAGGAGCTGATTAGCTCTTTCTGAGCACAGGGCTATTTCTCGCGATAATGAGGATGGCTGGATGTGGTTTTCTAACGGGTTCTATGGTTTCTTTCTTTGCATTTTCCAACTCTGGGAACAGGAAGGTTCCCAAGGCCTGCTGGTTGGAGCTGTGCTGTGTTTTGCAGACTCTGGGCCTTCTGTGGCCTTGCTTCTAGTGGCTCCTGATTCAGGTCAGATGCAGCATGGTGCCCTAGAAATAACCGGGTTTCTAGCCCAGCGTGACTCCCTTGAGCCCCTGAGCCTGTGAGGGCCGCATTGGCAGCACCTCTCCCCAGAGCTGTGTTTATTTCTATTATGTCATTTGCTTATTATAGGCAGCCTGCTAAGTGTACTTGTCACCTCCCTGTGGTGCCCTGCCTTCTCCTCTCCTTCTGTCTTCCCCGATGTTGGGGGGACTGGGGACGATAGGGACCAGGGAAGCAGTGTTCTCAATGGGCTCCTTCTCTCTTCTTCATTTGCAATTTAGCTTCTCTGCCAACAGCCCCTGCAGACTTTGTTAGGAACGCTCTCCCTGGGAGTGAAAGAACTGCCCCTCTGTGGGCTGAGGAAGGAGTGCCTCTTTCCTTGGAGTGGAAGAGAAGAACAGACAGGGTAGAGAAGGCCTGAGCTGAGCAGGGATGTTGGTTTAGAGCTGCAGGAGTCAAGTGCTTGGGTTTGGCAGGCTTTGTGTTTGGATGTTCTGCTTCCTGTCACCTTGGCATGTACTTGTCCCTCTTAAATCTTTATACACAAGGGCTGTTTTTGCAGGTCAGGCTAGGAGATGCTTATGAAGTCCGGTCCTGGAGTCACTGTCCACGAGACAGCAAGTCAGAGACATGACTCGAGATCCCAGTCGTTGGGAGCTGTGGGGTAGGTGACTAGGCAGTGGCAGGCTGACACTTCCCTGTCTGTCTGTCTGTCCTCCCTTTGTGTCACCATGAGAAGGATGAAGGCTGTTCTTCCGCGAACACAGCTGTCTCTGTTGCACGCCAGTGCCTCGTGACTCCCACTTCAATGATACTTCAACCGCTTTCCCAATTTGACCTGGTTACACCCGAGCCGTGTCCCAGAGATCCACTCACGTCCCCATGGAGAGCTTAGCTTGGGGCGGCTCTCCTACTTTGTTCCGACTCAGGAGCAGTGCAGAGAAGGGAGTGCCATCTTGAACTGGTGCTGAGACAGGCCTGGGAAAAGCTGTTCGTTTGCCTCTCTAGACCCTGTTGCTCACCAAGAGTGCTGAGGCCTGTTGGTTTTGAGATGTACTCTGAAAACAGAAGAGTTAACTTCTCAGTTTTCATTCTTGGAAAGATAAATATAAGCTGACCTTGGTGCGGAGAAGCCTCTCCTTCCCTATGGTGGCTGGAAGGAGATTGACCCCCATAGGCTCATATATTTGAATGTCTGGTCGCCAGTTGGTGGAGTTGTTTGGAAGGATTAGGAGGTGTGGCCTTGTCGGAGGAGGTGTTTCACTGTGGGGGAGGACTTTGAGGTTTCAAAAGCCCATGCCATTCCCAGTTAGCTCTCTCTGCCTCCTACTTGTGGATAAGGATGTAGTTCTCAGCTGCTGCTCCAGCACTCTGCCTGCCAGCTGCCATGCTCCCCACCGTGATGGTCATAGACTCATTCTCTGGAACTGTGAGCACCCAATAAATTCTTTCTTCTATAAATTGCCTTGGTCATGTGTCTTGTGGGGGACCATCCCACCCCCACTTTTCTCCTGGGTACTCTTGAGCAGGAGCAGCAGGAAATATTAGAGAGAAACTTAGAGGGGAGAGAAACATATAGAAAACACAGGATAGCCTGGAGAGGGCCTGAATCCTAATCCATTGGGCCCCAACTGTCTCGCTGAAGGGCTTTTAAAGGAATGCCAAGGGGTGGAGCCAAAGACCTCCCCCCCAGCATAGCCAAGTGCAGACCATCTCGGACACCTGGTACTCAGGCCCGTGGTCCAATCATCCTTTTATGCAGACCTTCTGGGTAAAGCCACTAGGAAACCTAAACGGGCTTCAACAGTGTCTTCTCATGAAATAGAAAAGCTACTAAGACATCCCTGCTCTTGCAATAGCCCTTGTCTGAGGTCAAGTCTTCCTCCCCTCCTGTAGTCAGCCCCCACCCTCCTTTCTTCTCAGGCATCTAACATCATTGGTTTCCTTCCTTTCTGTTGTCATGACCCTTCTTTATCTCTGCCCAGTCCTTCCAATACCCTCCTGCACCCTCCTCTGAAGTTGCCTCCTCTCTTTTTCCTTCCCTTTCATAACCAAACTTCTTGAAAGAACACCCCATACCCCTTGTCCCTTCTTTCCGACTCCAGCTTCATCAATACCATCTGAAGTGAACTTCCAGGCTCTAACCCAATGGGCATGTTCTGTTCCCCACTCTATTCCATCTCCCAGCACTTCGAGGTCATTGACTAATTCTGGCTTTTGGAAATGTCGTCTTCCTTTGACTTCCGTTTTATCACTCTCTTTGTCTCCTGCAAGCTCAGTATCAGTGTCCATTATTCAAAATGCATGGGATCCAGAATGTTTTAGAGTTCATATTTTATATAAATTATATAGGTTTTATATACCTATAGATTTAATTATATATGTATATATAAAATTATGATCCCAAGTGCTGGGACTATAGGTGTGTGTCACTATGCCCAGAAAAATTTATTTTATGTATAAGAATGTTTTGTCTGCATGTATGTCTATGTCTGTGTGTGCCTGGTGCTCACAAAGGCCAGAAGACTATCCTGGATCCCCTAGGACTAGAGGGACAGAGGGTTCTGAGAGGCTGTGTGGGTGCTGGGAATGTAACCTGGATCTTTGGAAGAGCAGCTAGTGCTCTTAACCACCGAGTCATCTCTGCAGCCTGATTTTTGTACATTTTTAATACACCTGTGTTTTGACTGTGACCAGCAGTGAGGTCAGGTATGGGATGTTCTACTTGATCCCACTTTGTTGTTGTTGTTTTCTTGAGACTTTTGAGCTCAGACTCAGGCTTACCTTCTTGTTCATCTCCTGTACTTGGTGGTTCATGGATGGTTCACTTGAAGCTCACACAGACCCCCCAAACTAAACTAATATAATATTGACCACCTCCTGGTGGCTCTCCTCAAATAGTTCTCTAACCACTTAGGTTGTACTTTCTTAGAGTCTTTCCCTTAGCAACCCCTCCCCACGTCTTACCATGTGAAACTCCCCACATCTGTCTTGAATCTACCTGCTAGTCTACCGAAATCATCCATGGTAAATTCTGATGTTCTTTTACCTGTTCATCTAAAATTGGCTGGGGCCTCTGAATCTTCATTCTCTATACTGAAAGCTTTTAAAAACAGAAGCCAAATGCTCCTTACTCTGTTATCCCTGGTCTGTTCCAGGCTCCTTAACATATAAGAAGACAGAACTCCTCTCCCTGCCTCCAAGGCCCGAATCATCATCTCTGCTCCCTTTAAGCATTGGCCACATTGGTTTGATATGATCCGACTCTCACCCTGAGAGCACTGTACTCACGCCTCTCTTTCTCTGAAATGCCCTTCCTTTTCCTCACCTGGAGAATTATTGTCTGTCCTGAGCTCAGTTCTTAAAGGAACGTTTCTTTTTTTTTTTTTTTTTGGATCCCAGAGTAGACAGTAGTCATACGACAGGGGCACGACCCTTCCACATCCCTCTAGCACCAAAAGCCTGTTTGTTGTGACTGCCTCCTTCCTGGTGGATGATATGCTCCTGAGGGTAGAGGATGTGCCTCTTACATTCACCTGGTGTTTGCGCAGTGCTTGGCACACAGCTGGCATAGAATAGATTTATTTTTATGAATGACTGGTGGCCGAGCTCTGGAGGAGGCAGTCAAGATGAATTTGCAAGGAGATAGATGGAGAGGATGCTATATTCTTGAACTGTCAGTTTAAAGAAGTGAGTAATAGGCCTGGAGCTTAGCAGTTAAAAGCACTTGCTGCTCTTCGAGAGGATCTGAGTTCAGTTCCCAGCACCCACATCAGGTGGCTCACAGCCACCTGTAACTCTACCTCCAGGAGATCCAATGCCTCTGGCCTCTCAGGGCACCTGTATTCATGTGCACATACTCATATGCGCACGCGTGACACACACACACACACACACACACACACACACACACACACACAATTAAAAATAATAAAAATTGCCGGGTTTGGTGGCACACACCTTTAGCTACTTTTTTTTTTTTTTTTTTTTTTTTTTGGTTTTTCGAGACAAGGTT
>CABHPP010144761.1:0-21075 GCA_902168425.1 Peromyscus attwateri | reverse complement strand
CCCCCCCGCCACCGCCCCTGCCCCCATGCATTAAGGCTGGGCAAGGTAATCCAGCATGGGGAACAGGTTCCCAAAAGCCAGCTAAATGCCACGGACAGGTCCTGATCTCACTGCTAGGCGCCTTACAGACAGACCAAGCTACACAATTGTCACACACATGCAGAGGGCCTAGGTCGGTCCCATGCAGGCTCCCTAACTGTGGGTTTAGAGTCCATGAGCTCCCACGAGCCCAGGTCAGCTTTCTATGTGGGTTATGACCTTGACGCCCCTGGTTTATACAATCCCTCTTCCCTTTCCCCTTTCTTCAACAGGACTCCCAGAGCACAGCCCAGTGCTTGGCTGTGGATTTCTGCATCTGCTTCCATCAGTTACTGGATAAAGGCTCTCTGATGACAGTTAGGGTATTCACCAATCTAATTACAGTAGATGGCCAGTTCACACACCCTCTCCACTACTGCTAGGAGTCTTAGCTGGGGACATCCTTGTGGATTCCTGGGAGTTTCCCTGGCACCAGGTTTCTCCCTAACCCCATAATGCCCCCCCCCCATCAAGCCCTTGTAGTGGCACACGCCGGTAGGACTTGCTGAAGGAGGCAGAGGCAGGAGGATCATGAGTTTGTGGTTCTAGAGGGGGGTTATGGACCACATTTGTGTGGCTTCTTGTTGGTAAAGTTCCAAGGTGGCAGGACGTAGAGAGGGCCAGGCCTGCAGGTGTGTGTGAGCATCTGCTTGCTCTCTGTCCCTTCTCTCCCCACACCCTACTGACAAAGCCACCAAGATTCGGTCATGGGAGCCCTACCCTAGTGACCTTCTCTAACTTTAATCACTTCCCCAAATTCCCATGTCTAAACATCGTAAGTTTCCACCTTCTTAATACTTCAAACTGAGGACTGAATTTTAGTACCATGTCTACCAAGACGGTCTTGGAGGACATTTAACCCAGATCTAAACCATAATGATATTTTCATGGCTTGAAAACTCTTTCTTTTTAGTGCCCAGTAATAAGTATCTCCTTGTCCAGATACGCTGCAACTTATTAACCCAACAGAAGGGTTTATCACTGGTTTCCAAGGTTTGGGCAACTGTGAATAAACACTGACAACACTAAATGCTGTCAGGATGGGAGGCGCCAGAGCTCTCATTCACTGCCAGTGGGCATGTAAAATGGTGCAGCCACTTTGGAAGACAGCTGGATGGTATCTCACCAAACTCACTCACTTTGGCCATCCAATCCAGCGATTGTGCTCTTTGGTATTTACCCAAAAGAACTGAAGGCTTATATCCACCCCAAACCTGCAGTGGAGTATGGATAACAGCCTTACTTAAGAGTCTTCTGTGTGTAGATGGCATTCAGGTGCTTTGTAAGCACCAAGTCCAGCCTTGAAGAGTTTGCATTTGAGTGCAGGTCAGGAAGAGATGCGGTTCTTAGACCAAGGGCACTTTACTTCTGACACAAAGGAAAAGAGACTCCCTGTGGCCCGGCTCCACAGCTGCTGCTATCTTGGAGGCCAGCAGTTTCCCCACATCGCTTTGAAAATGCTCACATTCTCCTTCTGTTGAGCCCAGGCTTAGATATTCACACAGCCTTCCAGAATTCCTGGCCAGTTAATGTTACCTCGGTGGGTTTGGGAGCTCCACATTGTACGAGTCCAGGGCAGGGGTCTCTATGCCTGAGAATCTGCAGGGGCTGTAGCGGCATGGATCTCGTGGATCTCTTGCAATGAACCTCTTCGCTGTTATCCCATTTCATATGAGAACTTGCCTAAGGCCACACAGTAAAAGGCAGAGGCAGGCCTTGAAGCCCACATCCTAATCATGATACGGTGCCCTCACGCTTTTATTCTTACTAGCATTCTCTTCATTGTTATTATCATGTTACTCTGCCAGCATTGTCTCTGATTACATCATTTGTCAGAGGTTCTTTTCCTTCTACTGCAAGGTAAACAGGCCGGTCTCCTCCCAGTGTCTAACTTCACGTTTCGTGCTGTCCCATTTGGAATTCATTGTAATAGGTATACATTTCATTTGGTTTTACTTACGTTCTGTTTTTCTTTTCCTCATGTCCTTTTGGTCACAAGCCAACATTACAGTCTCCCAAGGTAGCTCAGGTAAAGATGAGTTCACGGCAGTGAGACAGAATAGGAAGATAGAGGGATTTCCAAATAATCCAAGCAGAGGGTTTGTAACAGGGTTTGTAACCATAGGGTGGCAGGACCAGACCCAAATGGCCTTTGTCGGGTTCAGTTCCCACCACACAATTGGTCTTTAATTAATATCTGTTAAATCAATGAATCGAGCAGTTGTATGGTCCACTATCCCAAAGAGGCCAACAGCAACCCTTTTGTTTGACTGATAGAAGTTCGCTAGACACTGGAAGCGCATGGCAGTAGCTCCCCTAGGGCTCCATGTTTGTGGGTTAGGTATCAGAGTTCTTCCTTAGTGGTTGTGGCCAAAGGGCTGTGCAAATATCAGTGTGCTCATGTGCACACATTCCTGGATGGTCCTGCACATCTGTTCCTATAAAATGTCACTAGAGAGTATCAGTTGCCTCTGGCGGGCCTGGAGGTTTGGGGGTCTCACAGAATGGACTCCCTGGTGACAGAGACACCATTAAGGACTAGCCAGACTGAAAGATCTGGGTTCAGACACTGGCTCTGGCAGAGATCTGTGACGTAGGACAGACTCTTAGCTTCACAGGTACTCAATCTCATGATCTGTAAAGGGAAGGGATTTGGGTCAAGGTTCTTTCCAGCTCTGGAGTCCTACAAGTTGCTAAGTTTGGCCCAAGGTCACAGACAAAGGGAAGTGCAGGCATCCCATTCATTGTCCCTGATAAGTCCAAGTAGGGCCTTTTGGTGGAGGCATTTCAGAGAGGAGAAAGTCATTCTCAAGCTGTAGGTGGGTTTCCCTTTTGTGTATCCTAAAGATACTTGGAAGCAAAATCTAGCATCCTCACCCAGGAAGCTTGAGAAATGAGGATACAGGAGAAAACCATGCAGACAAGCCTGCTCGCTGCAGGCGCCATCCGTGGCTCTCGCTGCCAAAGCTCTCGGTCCCGAGCCCTGTTCTCTGTGTGCTGTTTGTTGCTCTTAAGCAAAATGAACAGTTTATTTTCCTCCAGTTGGAAGCGGAAGGTTGCTTAATGTAAGCAATAAAGTCCTCGGCGCTTTCCACCCTGGGGCCCATTAACTGTCAAGTCAGATCCTGTCTGAAGCAGACGGTGCTGTGGCTCGCTCAGGATGTGAGATAGCTAAGGAGCTTCCTGGTAGGCTTCCAATTGCTTGAGCTTTTGGATGGTCCAGGAGTCAGGGCTGGACTCACGGTTCTCACCCCCTGGAGCAGGAGCTCTCCATGCGGGTACTCCTGCATGTGGAGCTGACTAGTCTTCAGGGTGGGGCTCTGTTTGGGCATTGTAAGGGCGTTCAGCAGCACTTCTGGCTTCTCCAAGATGCCAGAAGCATCTTCCTACCCCAGTTACCAAACTGACAAGTGTCTCTATAAGCATGCCAAGTGTCTCCAGGGACAACATCACCCCAGTTAAGAACCACCGCCCAGGAGCTGCCCCTTTGTGCAAAAGCAGCTTGTGAGCCAAGAAAGGCTTTTGACAACGATGGCATCTGTTTCTGTCTTCATTTCTCATTCGTGAAGACCCTAGGGCGTGTTACAGAGACCCTCTGCAATGGAAGCTTGATGTTAATTGTCCTTATTAGAAAACAGCATATGGTTGTTTGGAGAAAATTTAGAAGCAACAGAAAGAAAAAAAAAGAAAGAAAGAATTTAAAGGATCTCTCAATTTCTCAATGACCTAGAAATGATCACTTTTATGGTGAATTTTCTTCCTGAGTTTTTTATTTGCATGCCTCTTCTATGCCATCACACACACACACACACACACACACACACACACACACACACACGCTAAGCCAAGGTCATATCTTACTAAATGATAACGTGTTCTTGGAGAACGTAATTTTATTTTACATTTTCAGTGCTGGGGTTAGAACCCAGGACCTTCCATATGCTAGGCTTACACACACTACTGAGCTACAGTTCCAGCCCTTGGAGAAGGTGCGCTTTTTCTCTTTCTTTTTCTTCTTCTTCTTCTTTTTTTTAATGGATAACTATTAGGCCATCTAAGAATTCTACTGTGCTTTATTTAGTTATCCAATGGTCAGTTCTGAAACAGTCTTGCAAGCTCTTCTAAAGACAAACTGGGAAGACACTCGGCACAGTGATTTTTGTACCTATCTCTGATCTCATTGGGATAATTCCTAGAAGCAACCATCGCCGCTGGGCCAATGGCTAGGAACATTTTCAAGGCATTTGACACATTATCAAGCTGCCTTCCAGAATGGCTGTGCCATTTCACACCCGTGGTGTATTCGAGCCAGAGTAGGGCAATCTGTACTTCAAAGCTTTCTTTGAGAGCAAATGCTTCTGCAGAAGCTGAGCAGTCCCCAAGTTATTGTAACACTGCCTAAGAGCCCTTACAAAGCCAGGGGGTCTGCTCTCACAGTACAGATGAGCGAGTGTGGACTGACGGGGAGGGGGAGGAGTCGGCACGTGTTAGTATTACTTTATTATCAATCGGTCAATTGTGGTGCCTGGGGTGGAACCCAGTGCCTCCCATGCGAGGCTGATGTTCTACCACTGATCCATATTCCTAGCTCACATTTCAGTATCACTGATGGAAGACCCAAAGATGAAGGCCCTTCCTTATTAGGTCATAGGATGTGATAACCCTTTCTTTCTGGCTTGCTCTCTCTGAGGCAGATTGAAAAAGGTGTGCTAACAGCCCTTTTCTATGTGGTCTCCTGGAGGGACTAACGATTTTCAGAGCCTTTGACCTAGACATCTTAGGTATCGAGTTACCTACAGTAGGACTCTAGTGGCCTTACGAAAGACTAGGAAGGCTACATCCGAGGTGGTGGTGTTTAGACGTTATCACTGAGTCACTGTGTCTCCCCTGTGTCCTACTACTCACTAGTCCTGAGTTTGGATGCCTGTGGCATACCCTGGGCAGTGGAGTGGGTATGTGTGATACCAGAGATGCTGGGCCTGTGCAGGTGTAGGCACGCCTTTGATGCCCAGCCGGAGATTATAGTAAGTAGCCTGGTATACTCTTGACATGGCTTTCTCTGGAGAATGTGGACCCCGTGAGGACTGCAAGGCAAACAAGGCAGGTAAAGATGCAGCTAAAGAGGATGCAGCCAGAGAGAGGCGGGTTCTGAGACCAAGAGCTCCCTGCCTTCTTGTCAAGGATGACTCTGCCAGACAAAAGCATAGCTCTACAAATGGATGCAAGACCAGCCTATGCTCACAGTGCTGGCAGGACAATCAGGGACTGCCATGCCATGACAGTAGCAAGGAACAGTATTGGAAGGACCACCAGCTTCTAGTCCCTGAGCACTTTTCTCTGGTCAGTGAGCCTTGGTGATGATGGAATTGTCATCAGTGGCGATTTCAGATCTGTCATTTGGGTCCTTTGATGCTCTCAGTTGAAAGAGGGGTATTTAGCACTTTAGGATCTGAACTTTCAAAGCCCCAGGAACTCAAGGACTGATAAACATGATTTGCAGGGGTGGGAGAGTCCACCAGGTTCCACATCTCCTGAGAGGATGTTGGGGGCACTGTGTTTTGCCGTTAAAACTGAGGGAAAGCTTCCTGAAGTTGCCGAGGGATGCTTGGTGGGTAGTGGATCTGGACACAGAATCTCTCTTTTTTAACTTTCCATTTTGAACTAATTTTAGACTCACAGGAAGGTTACAAAAACAGTACAGAGAGTTCTTGTACTCCCCCTACACACGTTTCCTAGTATCAATACCTTCCATACCCATAGTACAATTATCAAAGCTCTAAGGCATTAACATGGACACAATACTATTAACTAACCATGAGTGTCTTTGAATTCTACTGCACCCCAGCTGCACAGAGCCATTGTTCCAGCTTGGTCTCTTCTTTGTATGTGTTTTCGTCTTTCCTTGTTTTCCATGCTGATCAGCAATTTGGAACTAGGCACCTCGGTTTTAGGATTGCTTAATGGCTTCTTACTATTACACCAAGGTTACACCTCTCAAAAAGATTAACTGAAGTGATTTTGTGCTTCTCGGGACATCGTACAACCTTGATGACAACCTTGGTCACGTGGTCAAGCGGTGTCTGCTGCATTTCTGCACAGTAAAGTGACTATCCCTTTATAGTTAAAAATATCTTGGAGGACATACTTTAAAACTGTGAAAATCCTTTTTATCTTCTGACTTTGGGCCACTAATTTTAGCATCCACTGGTGAATCCTGTCTGCAAGAGTTGTTTTCTGTGTCTGCCTGATCGTGATTTCCTATTGCCGTGGGCCTTCCACGTGTATTCATTGTAGAATGCTGCGTGCTCTCTGCTGTGAAAGCTTAATTCATTGGGTACATGTGTGAGCGTATGTGAGCACATGTGTATGGAGGTCAGAGGTCAATCCTGGGCGTCACTCCTCAAGAGGTTTCTAATTTGTTTTTGTTGTTGTTGTTGTTGTTGTTTTGACAAAGTCACATGTTGCAGACCTAAGACTCACCAATCAGGCTAGGCTGGCTGGCTAGTGAGCTCCGGGGATCGGTCTGTCACTGTCTCCCCAGTGCTGGAATTACAGGTGTACGATACCACGCTGGGCATCTTGCCTGGGTGCTGAAGATCAACCCAGGTCCTCGTGCTTATGTGGCCAACACTTTATGGACCGAGCCGTCTCTGCAGCCCCTCACTTGCTTATAAGGGCCATTGTGACCACAGTGTGTCCACCCAGGTAATCTAAGATGCTACTTTAATCACACCTTCAAATCTGGTAGGTGAAATACTCAAGAGGTTCTGTGAATTAGAATATCATTGGTTCTTTCTGGTCTCCTACTTTATTCTAGCACATTCTGTATCTCTTCCTATCCTTTACACAACTGCACTTTGCTTTGACAATGTTTCTCAAGTCAGGACCCCTACCAATGAATTAACCACGTGCCTCAAGCATGGGCTTCTGACCAGCAGTGGTATCTGTTCATTTATGAAGAGGCACGTTTGCTATCTCTTACATTGCCATGTTCTGTAGCTAGAAAGGGGGAGTTTGCCAGTTCATAGCAAAAGCACCAGAATGTCTCCTGTCATCTGTCCCAACTCCAAAAAAAGCAAGATCAGTAAACTTCTTGGAGTATTCTGATAGCACACTTCTCTGACTGCGTGTCCAGTTCGCTCCCAAATCCTCCAAGTTCTCCCTCCATATCCATGCGCTTCTCACCGCCTCCCCCACTTGCCCGCGGTGCTGAGATTGCTTGCCTTGTTTTAATAGCATCAGATTGGTTCCTGTGCTTCTGTGGTCTATTCTGAAGGCAATAGCCAGACTGACCGAACAATCAAAAATAAATGAGCTGGTGCAATCCTTCTGCTCCAAGCCTCACGTGGCTCTCTCTCTCTCTCTCTCTCACAGAGGAGGATGACTGGAGAGGCTCACTGGCATATTCTGTTTCCTCTCTGATCCCAGATCTACTCCACCTCCTGTGACTCCTACTTTATCTGCGTGACCATCCCTGTTATTTTCTGGATCATCTGGACACATTCCTATCTCAGGAGTATGGTCTTTGCTGTCCACCTAGGAATCTGTATAAACCATACAGATTTCTTTTCTCCTTTGCCTTTTCTCCGTCTGGAGCTGCAGCCCTGTATCCTTGTCTCTCCCTCTCTTTGCTTCAGTTGTACATCAGCTCTTGTCACCATAAACCAGCAACATATCGTGTGTCTTATAAATGGCTATCTCCTTTTCCCAGAATCGTAGGTTCCAACTGGGCAAAGATGTTTCTCCCTGTCACATCTTCACTGTTTGAATAGAGCAGGTGCCCCACAATATCTTCCTTCCTAATCGAATAGTATATTGCCCATTGTTTCCTGAGACATAGTCATATGCTCATATGCCATATGCTATATATTTAGGTAGATTAAAAAGAAATTCCAGGGGCTGGAGAGATGGCTTAGGGGTTAAGAGCACTGGCTGCTCTTTCAGAGGACCTGGGTTCAATTCCCGGCACCCACATGGTGGCTCACAACCATCTGTTAGGCATCTGATTCCCTCTTCTGGTGTGCATGAAGACAGAGTACTCATATACATAAAATAAATAAACATTAAAAAAAAAGAAATTCCAGACATGACCTATATCTTCAAGTTGTTTTATTACTTGACTAGGGTAACAAGAAGTCCTTGTGTATAATGATAACTAGTATTAGCATCATAGACTATAAATATGCCTTAAAGTGTTGGGGATGGGGGTAGATACTAGGAACAAATAATTTAGACACAGTTTCTTTTTTCAAGCTCTTTCAGACTAGTTGTGATGGCACAGAGAAAAACAAAGGACCTGATTGGCTGAGCCAAATGCCAAACAGGTGATGCAGTTGCCGACAGGAGATCTAGGGACAGACACTCATCCACAGAGACGGCAGCTTCAGTGTCCTGTCCAAGGTCACAGAAACTGGGGCATCTGAGAAGTGTGGTGTAGTTAGAATAGGGGGTGTGAGGATGGGAAAAGGCAGGGGATGAGACTAGCAAAGGAGGTCCCTGAAAGATGCTAAAGGACTTCGAGGGCCACATTGGAGTTTGGACTTCATTGTGTTGGTAGTGATGAGCCACTGAACAGGATCCACAGATACTGTTGGATGGTTGAAATGATCAGGCTTGACTTTGGTGATGACTCGGGAAGGAATGGAATATGGAGAGCAATTAGGACAACCCTGTAGGAAGGCAATGGAGGTCTGAAGTCCAACAGAGCCTATAGGAAAGGAAGAGAGTAGCAGATCGTCGAGCATGTGAAGAAAGAGCCAGTTACTACGTGTGGAGTAAAAAGGGATGCTTGTTCAAACATCATGCTGAGGTTTCTGGCTTAGCCGACTAGGTGGTTCTCAGAGGATGGGAGGAAGAGTGGGACAGGGTTTGGGGTGACAGGAGCCATGGGGTGGAAGGTGCCAGTGAGAGTAAGGAGGAGGAAGCTGTATGATCATCCTGCCTTTGAACTCTGAGTTCCCTGGTATTGGGTTTATAT
Source organism: Peromyscus attwateri (assembly GCA_902168425.1). NCBI lineage: Eukaryota > Metazoa > Chordata > Mammalia > Rodentia > Cricetidae > Peromyscus > Peromyscus attwateri. The sequence continues at coordinate 12,020 of CABHPP010144761.1, read as the reverse complement.
TGTTTGCGTGACTGTAGGGCCAGCAGTGGCTGAGTCCATCCTCAGGGCTGACTTCCGGTGTTCCAGTTCAGCCTCTGCCTGGTGACCCCCTGCTTCCGCAGACAAAGCCAATCCTGGTGGCAGCCTGAGGAGGTGTGGCACCTGCAGAGGATCTCCAGGGCTCGGAGGAGAGCCAGCAGAGAGCAGGAAGGAGGCTTGCGGTGCTTGGGAGCCAAGTTCAGCTCAGCTCTATTTTGGGTGACAACATTTACAATGTTCCTTCACCCAGAATCATCCCGCCTGCCTGCCCGCCTTCGGTGTTTCCAGCTGATGGATTCTCACGCCTACTTAACAACTGGCTTGGTTCAGGGGCTCCCCAGCTCACTGATTGCTGCCCTTCAGCCCCCCTTGCTGTTCAGCAGGATGCCCACATCCCTGGGCGGCTAGCATGGGAGGCTTACTCCATAAGTGCTCTTGGGCTCTTCTGCCCCAAGGAGCCGCTCAAAGGCGGAGGCAGAGGGGGTGGGGACAGTGAATGTCAGAGTTCAGGCGCAGAGGTGTGTGGGCAATTGACTCGGATTTCTGTGCTCCACTTCCTCAGAAAGACCAAGTTACTGAGGGGGAAAATGCTTGATAATGATAATATGTTGTGTTTCTGCAGCTCTTGTCTAAGAAACTCCAGGCACACAATCTTGTCCAAGATTACCCCGTTCACTTGATCTTTGGGCGTTTTTAGGTCATATGTAAAAGCTCTGTAGCTATCATAGTACAGAAGAGACAAATGACATTCTTTTCTAATTAAAAACTTAAGATTACTGTACATTCACTGTAGACAATACATGGAAGTACAATTCTAAGAAAAAATGAAAAATGGTCCCTCTGCTTGGCAAGAACTCTGGCTAGTGGTTCCACTTTTCTTCCTGCTTTTTCTTTTTCCTTCCTTCTTTCTTTCTTTCTTTCTTTCTTTCTTTCTTTCTTTCTTTCTTTCTTTCCTGGGTATGCGTGTTCTTCTGGGCACATGTACGTTTATGTGGCTTGTATGCATGTCAGCTTTCACTGGGTTCCCTTGGGGGTGCATACAGATCTCAAGGCACAGCACAGTTGTGTTCTCCCTGCTAAGTCTGAGTGATTGCCCCCCACCCCCCACCTCCTCAAGAGGGAAATCATGCTTCTAGTGAAAGCTGTTGTCTCTTCCAGGAAGGCATGATGCTGGGAGGAGCTCAGTGTGGGTTGGGTACCGTGAGGGAAATGATCTTTCCTCCTAGACCATGACCTTAAAAACCTGCAGAGGACTAGCAAAGAGTTTGTGGGAATGGGGGTATGGCTCAGGGAGAGAGTGCTTCCCTTGCATTCTTGAGGACCTTTCCATGAGGAGAGAGAAAGAGAGAGAGACCTGGGGTGGGGGGATTTTTAGTCACTGTTGGATAAGGCAACACCGGTGAGGTTTGTCACTGATTTGAGTAACTAGCCAGGTGATGAATGGAGGGTCAAAGGCGTTCATTACACAGGGAGCTTTTCAAAGCAGCTTGGCATCCATTGAAAAAATATGCCAAGTCACCACCAAACTCCGCAACCAGTTCGAAAGTACCAGATTCTTTACTGGTGGTTTGGTTTGAGTTTGGCTGAAAAACAGGACTGATACAGTGATTGAGGCAGAGTTTGTTTAAGGGGCGAGTCGGGGAAGAAGGGTGAGGGAGCAGTGTGAACGGGAACAAGACAGGGAAGAGGGAGCCCACTACACAACTAAGCTTTCTACTGTGTACTCAATTCTATCAGAATATGTGGGATGCTGTGTGGAACTGTCCACCCCTCACCCTGAAAGCAGGCTGGGTCCCTCTCTCTCAGACTGCACACTGTCCTGGAATGTCAGCCTGGAATGGCTGGGTGTGTGTGACCCTCCAACAGGAGTTGAGTCTGTACTCACAAAGGCAGCTGTGCTGGAGCAGAAGACGAACCAAAGGGTACGTGACTCAGGTCAGGGACTTCGGCTCTTCCATCTTCTGAGCCCTTTCTTGGGTTCACTGCTTTGAGCAATTTGCAAACTGATTTGCCATTGTCTCAACTGTTTCCCTATTCCTGTAACTCTCTGGTCTTGTCCATGTTTTACATAACAGTCTGTTTATCTGACTCCAGATGGTGGGTGGTCTGCGCTTTCCACCAAATCTAAAACTCTGCCTCACAGTTCTCAGCTCACAATGCTTTTGCCGGCCTTGTCAGGGCGAGTACTGAACCCCCTTAGGGCTGAGAGTCTCTCCCTTGGGGAAGGCTGAGTCCTGCAGTCCTTGCCACAGGAGCAGTAGAAAGCGGACGTGGAGAGTCAGAGGGGATGCGAGTGGAGGGGTGAGGCAGGTTGTCGCTGCTCAAGGAGTCTCTAGTTTGGAGATAAAACAGACACTGTGTGGCTCTGGATTGTGTTTGCTCACCAGAACACCCTGATGCAGGCTTCCTGAGTCCCCAAGGTAGACAGATGGCTGGCCCTCAGGGGCTTTTTTGGCTTTGACTTCGGTGTGGATGGGGTAGGTGTTTACCACAACAGAAGCATTGTTGTAACCCTCTGGCATTTCAGAATCACGTTCTGACCTTGTGGCTTTTCTGCAGGCAGTAGTGAAACCTGGTCCCTCACTCTTCTCGTATAGAGACTGCAGGCTCAAAGGGACCGGGTGCTTTTACCCAAGGCATGCCATCCTCCACTCCAGGCTCCTGATTTGCAGTTTAGGATTCGTGACTTGTGACTCTGCACTTTCTCCACATCCTGCTCTCACAGCAGCAACACAGCACTCTCCTTGTTCTGCCCCAACCTGGGATGTGTGGCCAGATGAAGGTTCTGAGGAGAATGCCATGCTTCATCTGCACACACCTGCTGCTCCTCACTGTGTCAAAGAGAGCCCCTGGCTCAGAGATTCCTATTTTACCCAGAGGGACAATCCTCACAGCAACTGAGGGTTGACCTAGTCCTCTCACCTGGTTGAGCCTGAGGACCATTGGGCAGGGGTGGAACGTCTATCCTGAGTCCTACAGCCTGTGGACAGGAGGCTTGGGAGCCTTCTAGGCAAGGCTCACAAGCTTGTTTTCCTGGGAATGTGCTGCATACCGGGCCTGAGGAGGGCTGCATGAGGGTATCTTCACTGACTACAGATCTTTGGCTCTGGGGGCCGCTTCTATCTATTTCTGCTCTTTGGCAGATGATGTCCCATATGGCAGAGTCAGCCCTGCCACGTCTGTCTTAGCCTGGGATTAGGCAGTGGTATCTTCCCTTCACCTGCCAGGAAGGTCTGTTTTGTTGACCTCTGGCCTCTGTCCCCCTTTCATGACAAAGCCTGTGAACTACTGTTTAGAGATGCGGGCAGCTTACTACAAACCCTTAGTCTTAATTGACAGACGCTTGTCAGATGTCTTCATAAGATCATCCATGTATTGCCTGCTGCTCTCTTAGTATTACTCAGAGCTTTGAAGGGTTTAGACCAAGGAGATGGGGCCAGGACAAAGGCAGAGTGCTAGGCTCTGGTAGAGCCATGGGAGGAACAAAGGAAGGCTTTTGGTTTCCTTTTCTTTGGTCCCAGTGACTATTCCTAAACCCTAATCAAAGTTAGAGACGCCCCCACCACTACCACACACTTCCTGTCAAGGTTTTAAATGAAATAATTTAGACGGTATTTGTTGAGAGTTGATCATATGTGCCGTAGAACCCGAAGAGGAACTCAATGTGCTCTCTACCTTCAAGAATCTTATGGTGTGGCTGGAGAGGAAGGGCGCTGCTGATGGGGAAGAACGTTTAAGTCCTGGAGGGAGGGCATAGCTTTTATTACACAGGACATCAGTGTATTCGGGCTAGAGAGGGCACACTTTGGATCCGTCTGGTCTAGAGAAGCCTTCCCGCAAGAAATGGCACATCAGCCCAGCCCCTGCAGGGACATGCACTTCCCTCAGGGGGAGGTGCCACAGGTTGCCGCTGCTGAGTGGGACTTCGATGAACTCTTGCCAACAACAAGAGTGTTAGGATGCCGGGGACAGGGTTATTTGGTTCTTAGCGTTCATCACAGTACTGTTTATAAGGCTAATGTTGCCCAAATAGCAGTGATGGGACATTGACAACTGGACTGTGGCCTCTGCCTTCCTCGAATTGTGGAATGGCATGCGGCCGTGTCTTAGTTAGGGTTTTTATTGCTGCAAAGAGACACCATGGCCACGGCAACTCTTACAAGGAAAACATTTCATTGAGGGGGCTTACAATTTCAGAGGTTCAATCCATTATCACGATGGGGAGCATGGTAGTGTGCAGGCAGATGTGGAGCTGGAGAAATAGTTGAGAGTGCTACATCTTGCAGGCAACAGGAAGTCGACTGACTGTCACACTGAGGGAAGCTTGAGCAAAAGAGACCTCAAAGCCCGCCCCCACAGTGACACACTTCCTCCAACAAGGCCATACCTCTTATTAGTGCCATTCTCTTTGGGGGCCATCTTCTTTCTCTTCTTTCAAACCACCACAGACCACCACACATCATTTCATGACTTCTGAGAGTATTCATAAAAAAATTGTTCATTAGAAAAAAGAAGTCAGGTTCCAGATACTGTCTGAGTGCGTTTATATTTGTTAATGCAGTGATGGGCTAAGTCTGGGACTGGGGGACGCTCAGCAGTTAAGTGCACTTGTTACTTTTTTTTTTTTTTGGTTTTCCAAGACAGGGTTTCTCTGTGTAGCTTTGCGCCTTTCCTGGGGCTCACTTGGTAGCCCAGGCTGGCCTCAGACTCACAGAGATCCGCCTGCCTCTGCCTCCCGAGTGCTGGGATTAAAGGCGTGCGCCACCACAGCCCGGCTGCACCTGTTGCTTTTGCAGGGGACCCGGGTTTCATTCTCGGCATCCACATGGCAGCTCACAACCACCTGTATCTCCAGCTCCAGGGGATCTGCTCCCTCTCTTCTGACCTCCGGCATCGGCATGCATGTGGCCCACATACATACATGCAGACAAAGTACTTAGATACGTGATATAAAATAAATAAATCTAAAAGTGTATTTTAATTTGTTTTGCCCTTCCATCTTCTGATTTTTTTTTTGCTACATTTCACTAACTTGTAAGATAAAATGACTTTTGATGTTTTCCCTTCTTTTAAATAAAGGTATTGGAATGATCTATAATGAGTGGGAAGCTCCAGCAGAGACACGGGGCCCTTTACTCACCCTGGGCTTTGGCAATGGATAGTGGGGAGAGTGCTGGCTCCTCACATGAGCACCACGCTGGGGCAGCTTCTGCGTGAACTCTCCCTCTTGCCTGAACCCACACACATCCCAGACAACAGCAGAGGGGGCTGAATGTCCCATCTACACATGTGAAGTCCCACTTCTTAGAAGCGCCCTTCTTCAGGCTTCCCATTTGAGTCAGGAAGCCACCGCTGCCCACTGTCTGTCTAACTACAGTACTAGGAAGGCAAAGGTGTCTGTCCAGCCTGAGCCTCTTGGGGAGGTTAGGAGAGGAGAGCGATGGAGCCCATCTTCCACATTAGCGGAGTGAGGGCAGGCTCTCTGTTCCCCGAAAAGCTTTCAGATGACCGCTTGGTCTAGACTCCATGTCTGTCTCAGCAGTCACTATCATCTGAATGTCACATCAGGACATTTGGGTGCTTCCTTTTCTGTCCCTTTCAGCAGGGTTGAGATTAATGTGTACTATGTTCTAATTTGAATGCTCATTAGTATTTTTAGACTACCCCTTTTATCACACATTTCCAAAATCTAAAACCGCTCGTCTCTCCTCATTGCTTCTAGGCTCATGTCCAGACTCAGCCTGCATCTGAGGCTGTTCACTTTCTGATGGCCCCTTTCCTACCCTGTCCAGACACTTGCCTTCTGCAGCTCATCCAAGCCAGCCCACTAGGCTTACTGCTCCCCACAAACATCTGCCTCCTGGTGCCTGGGCACCTCTCCAACCACCACCAAATCGCTTTTATTCCCTGTGTGAAACCCAGTTGCACCCCCTCTCCCTGGCTGGCTGGAGTCTTTTCTCCCAAAGTCCCCCAAGACCTCTTTTTTTCCCCCCAACAATCTCTCCGGGGTCAGCCTCTGTGTCCTACCATCCAACCATTCTATGCCTTAATTTTGCATTTAAAAATTACGGAGGTCTGGGGAGGTGACTCGGTTGATGAAGTGTTTACTGCATAAGAACAAGGACCCCACGTTCGGATTCCCTGTGCCAATGTGGGCTAGGGCACAGCAGTTTTAACCCCAGCACTTGAGGGGACAGAAACAGGTAGAGATCCCGGACCTCACGGCTAGCCAGCCTCGATGAGTTGGTGAGCGCCAGGTTCAGTGAGAAAAAAAATAAAGAAGACAGCAACTGTGGAAGACACAGACTTCAACCTTTGCACACTTGCACACTCATGCACACACTTATACCATACACACACACACACACACACACACACACACAACCCATTGTGGTTCTGCATAATGGTGACCAACAACCATTTTTAGGCATAATTCAGTAGTGTTAAGACTGTGCATCTGCTAGACGCCACAATTTCTAGGACTCTTCCATCTTGCAAAAACGAAGCTCTGCACCCTTTAGATCACAACTCTCTGTTTCACCTTATTTGGCATTTTGTCAGGGATTGTGTTGTGATATTGTTTATGTCAAACTGTTCCATTCAGTTAGCATTCGGTGAGCCCCAGAGTTCCAGAGAAGTTGTTGGTGGATCCTGGGGGAGAGTGGAGACCCTGCTTCTGAACAAGAAGCCATAATCGTTAGTGAGTGAGAGTTTTCCCTTTTAGCTACGTATGGTGATATATGCCTCTGACCCCATCACTTGGGGCCTGAGACAGGGGGGTCGTGAATTGAAGCCCAGCCTGGGCTACATAGCAAGACCCTACCTCAAAAAAAAAAGTGACTCCTCAAATGCCCCTTCTTCCAGTTAACTTTTTCATTTGTATATGTCCCATGTCCCTATATAGACAACGAAAGAATGACCTTCCTACGAACTACAGTCACCTTTTTTTGGCACAAAGCAGAATAAAGTGACTACACACAGGCAGATTTAGACCTTGGCATCCCGGTTACACCGGGATAGGGATGAGCATGCACTCCCTGTGTGTTGCTGGATAATTACATATGCTATTGTAAATGAGCACTTGGGCTATTTGGGGAGTCTGAGTTCTTTCAACTAGATCATTCTTTTAAAAAGGGAGGACCGTTTTTCACCACGGTAAAGTTAATCCCCTTTTATTTTCTTATAATTCAGCTTGTGTCTGTCAAAGAAGTTAAAAAAAAAAAAAAAAAAAAAAAAACAAATAAAACAAGCACAAGAAGGAACCAGCAAAGAGGGACAAGGAAAAGAACACAAATGTTGGTTTTTGTTTCTTGAGACAGGGTTTCACCATGTAGCCCTGGTTGACTGGAAACTCTTCTGTGTAGACCAGGCTGGCCTCAGACTCACAGAAATATGCCTGCCTTTGCTTCCAGGGTGCTGGGATCAAAGGCATAGGCCACCGTGTCTAAGGTAGTTTGTTTTGTTTTGATTTGTTTTGTTTTGAGTCAGGGTCTGCTTTGTAGTCCAGGCTGGGTCTGAACTCACTATGTAGCCCAGGCTGGCCTACTTTCAACTCTCGACCTTACTGTAGCAGCTTCCAGAGAGGCGATACAGATATGCTTTTAAAAATACAATCATATCATGGATATACATTTATTTTATTGGGTTAATAGGATTTGATTATATTTATTTATCAATAGAGATATTCCTATAATACCATTTTGAAAGAACAAATATTTATCAAGGGGCTACACCTCTGCCAGGCGCCAATTTCAGTATAGAGAATAAATCAATGAACGAGTCTTGCATAATGCTTACATTATGAATTCAGGTAAGATAATAAGTAAATATACAGACTACTGATAAGGGTTATTACAAACAGATGATATGGAAGTAACCAGGGCACATTTTAGAAGTTCTATTTGAAGAAGAAAAATTTTTTGTTTGTTTTTAAATTTGTTTTTGTTTTTGTAGACAGGGTTTTCTCTGTGTAGCCCTGGCTGTCCTGGAACTCACTCTGTAGACCAGGCTGGCCTCGGACTCACAGAGATCTGCTTGCCTCTGTCTCCTGAGTGCTAGGATTAAAGGCATGTGCCATGCCCAGCTGTTTTTTAATTTTTGAGACAGGGTCTTACTATGGTAAACCAGGCTGGCCTCAAGATTGGAATGATCTTGTCTCTATCTCTTGAGTGCCAGTATATTTTTTTAATCTCTCTCTCTCTTTTAAATTTATGTGCGTTGGTGTTTTGCCTGCATGTATGTCTGTATGAGGGTGTTGGGGACCCTGGAACTGGAGTTACAGACAACTAGTTGTAAGTTGCCATGTGGTGCTGGGAATTGAACCCAGGTCCTCTGGAAAAACAGCCAGTGCTCTTAAGCACTGAGCCATCTCTTCAGCCCCAAGTGCCAGAATTCTTGATATGTCCCACTATACTCTGCTAAGAAAGAAAAATGTGACCTGAGGCCTTAATGATATGATAAAGATCAGAGGGAAACATTTTCCAGCAAGGGGCTATGGTGGCCACACTGACCAAATCTTGCAGATAAGTTTAACATGTTTGAGAAATTAAGATAGCCACTGCGGCTAAAACTGAAAAAGAGAGTGTCTTGATTAGGGCTTCTATCGCTGTGAAGAGACACCATCACCATGGCAACTCTTATAAAGGAAAACATTTATTTGGGGTGGCTTACCAGTTTCAGAGGTCTAGTCTATTATCATGGTGAGACATGGTGGCATGCAGGTAGCCATGGTGCTGGAGAAGGAGCTGAGAGTTCTACATCTTGATCTGCAGGCGACAGGAAATGAACTGTGACACTGGGCATAGCTTGAGCATAGGAGACCCCAAAGCCCACCCCAACAGTGACACACTTCCTCCAACAAGGCCACATCTACTCCAACAAGGTCACACCTCCTAATAGTGCCACTCCCTATGAACTTATGGGAGCCAATTACATTTAAACTACCACAGAGGGGAAGTCATATCTGAAGCCGTTGGAAAGGAAGATGTAGATAGGACATTTTATAGGGTCCTTTGGGAACTCATATGTTCAAAGCTTGGAGGTTTTATCCTAACATCTATGAGAAGCCACTAGGGGGAAATGGCATGATCTGACACATTTTATGAAAATTGCCCTTCATAAATGTAATTTATACCACTAACAAAAGAGACATACTACTTGTACATAATCACCTCATTAGTTTTTAAAGATAATCAACACTTGTGATGGCTAGTCTTGGTGGTCAACTTGGCTACATCTGGAGTTAACCAAAATCCAAGTGACTGGGCTCACTTGTGAAGGATTTTCAGTTAACTGTATCATCTGAGGTCAGAAGACTCACCCTAAATCCGAGCCCTGCCTGCTGGCTGCCTATATAAGGATGTGGGAGAAAGAAGCTTTTGCTCCCTGCCGACTGCTCTCGCTCTCGCAGGCAAGTCCATTCCTTCACCGGTATTAGAGCCTACTTCTTCGGGATTCCAACACACACTGAGACATCCAGCCTTGTGGACTGAACAACTACCAGATTCTTGAACTTTCCATTGGGAGACAGCCATAGTTGGATGAGCTGGACCACAGTCTGCAAACTACTCTAGTAAATGCCCTTTTATTACATATATATAGATTAATTCTATCAGTTCTGTTCCTATGGGGAACTCTTACTAATATAATACCCTTACACAGAAAATATCACAGGTCTTCACCAAACAGAGAAGGAAAAATAAGAGAGGGGTTTGTGGTGGTGTTGGTTTGCTTATAGATCACAAGATCCAAAGGTATATGAAGAGTCCGACTAGGTCAGGTCACGGCATTTAGGGCTTTATGTCTAGGGTTAAGTACCTAAACAAAGCAAGGAAGTGACCACTGAACAGTCAGGTGAGCGGGGACTGTGGCTAGGGAGAGAAGGGGCTGGGGAGACACACCTAGGCTTCTCGTGTGGCTGATTTCATCTCCTTTGGTGGCTGCTGGCATCAAGGTAATAACCTTGTAAAAATTATGTTGTTCTCTATATTTCGGCCATTTTGCTTGTGAAGAACTTTCAAAATCAACAACTATTTGTGATGAGGTGGAGCCAACAGGAACTTCCTAACCAAATAAGAGTGGCTACAAAACACCAGAGCTGGGCCAGGGTGTAGCTCGATGGAGAGCCCTCGCCTATCGTGTGTAAGGATCTAGGTTTCCACAGAAACAAACAAAACCCACTAGATCAAACGTCTTCTCAAACGGGGATATTAGAGGCGACCAGTGTGAAACCAGGATGAAACAAGGACACCCATCTTCTGTTTAATCCCTGGTCCCTGGAGCCACTCTCCATCACAGTTATACCTTCACGGTTTCAGATAATCAGGCAATTGCTGTGTAAAAATATTAAAGGGAGAATTCCAGAAACGAATACCTCATTTCTAGATTACGCACTGTTTTGAGCAGCATAATAAAAATCTCTTTTATTACTGTGTATTGTTGTAATTGTTCCGTTTTATCTTTTAGTTATTATTTCTTGGTGCTTAATTTATGACTTAAACATTATCATTGAAATGTATGCATAGGAGAAAACACAGCATATACATGCATATATGTATATTTTATTTATAAAGTAAATATATGTGGCTTGTTACTGCTATTTGTAGTTTTAGGCATCTGCTGGGGATCTTGGAACGTAGCCCCCACAGATAGAATGACTAAATTTTCATAAACAACATAACATTATTAAAATAAAAGGAGAATCTAGCTACTTAACCTGAAATAACATGGATACGTTAAAGATATTTTCATTCTGTATAACCTGTTGCTAGTGGTTTCTCTAAAGCGGAGAGTGTTACAAAAAATTTAAAGAAAGGCACATTTGCCAGGCAGTGGTGGCGCATACCTGGGAGGCAAAGGCAAACGGATCTCAGTGAGTTCAAGGCCAGCCTGGTCTACAAGGCAAGTTCCAGGACAGCCAGGACTGTTATACAGAGAAACCCTGTCTTGAAAAACTAAATTTTAGCCAGGTGGTGGTGGCACACGTTTTTAATCCCAACACTTGGGAGGCAGAGCCAGGCGGATCTCTGTGAGTTCGAGGCCAGCCTGGTCTACAGAGTGAGATCCAGGACAGGTACCAAAACTACACAGAGAAACCCTGTCTCAAAAAACCAAAACCAAAAAAAAAAAAGAAAGAAAGAAAGAAAGAAAGAAAGAGAGAAAGAGAGAAAGAAAGAAAAAGAAAGAAAGAAAGAAAAAAAGAAAAGAAAAAAGAAAATTTTATGGGAGGGGGATCAAATATTTAAGATTAAATTGAGCAACATATACACAAGTCTTTTATGGAAAAAGAAAATGCAAATTCATTAGGAGATATAGAAAAATTAAGAAATGGAGGGAGACAATACATTACGAGGCAGAAAATTTTAGTTCATAAATATATAAACATTTTCCAATTTGCCTCATTTGAACAGAGTTTCTATTGATCTAGTGTTTTGTGTTACCTGATTGGGATTTCTAAAGTTCTGAAAAAAGAGCTTAGAAGGACAGACCTTGCTTCCTGAATGTGAGGACTTACACAGTTAGACTCACAGACATGGAGCTGCGTAGGTGACGTAAGCAGTGTGTCAAACCAGTAGGGAAATAAGAAATGGAACTGGGGGAAAGTTACATGCAAATTAGGTGAAATTGGATGCCTGCTTACATTCTGTCTGGAGTATCAACCCCAGATGGCTTAAGTAGTGAAATATTTTTTTTTAATCTCACAACTCTGAAACTCACTAATAGAAAATATGGTATTATCTTCCAGGATTTTGAGAGGAGAACTATTTTTAAATAAGATCCAGAAATATTGACAATAAAAGAAAAACTGACAAGCTTGGCCACGTTAATAGTAAGAACTTTTATAAATCAAAAGATACCTTCAAGAAAGTACAAAGGAGCAGGGTGTAGTGGCACATGCCTTTAATCCCAGCACTTGGACCACGTAGAGAGACCCTGTCTCAAAACACAAGAAAAAGAGAGAAAGAAAGAAAGAGAGAGAGAGAGAGAGAGAGAGAGAGAGAGAG
>CABHPP010144760.1:0-40494 GCA_902168425.1 Peromyscus attwateri | reverse complement strand
TATGGAAATCTTCCACTATCAGTGTGGGAGGGCCAATATGTAATCTAAGATAGAGTAGTGTTTCTTTTATGAGCTTGAATGTTCTTGTGCTTGGTGAATACATGTTAAGAATTGGAAAATCCTCTTGGTGGGTTTTTCCTTTGATAAGTATCTAGTGTCCGTTTTTATCTCTCCTGATTAGTTTTGGTTTGAAATCTATTTTGTCAGATACTAAAAAGCTACACTAGCTTGCTCTTAGGACCATTTTCTTAGAATATCTTTTCCATCCTTTTATCACGAAGGGAGGTCTACCCATGACATTATTGTATTTTTCTTGTATGCAGCAGAAGAATGGATCCTGTTTTCAGATTCATTCTGTCAGTCTGTGTCATTTTATTGGGGCCATTGCTGTTGAGAGTTATCAATGAGCAGTGTTTGTTGATTCATTGTGGTGTGTGTGCATGTGTGTTTCCCCCTTTTTTTTTGATTTGCTGGTCTTGGATTATTTATTCTTTGTGTTTCCTTGGATGTGGTTAACTGCTTCTGATTGAAGTTTTCCTACTAGCACCTTCTGTGAAGCTGATTTTATAGATAGATACTGCTTATATTTGGTTTCATCATGAAATGTCTGTTTTTTTCCATCCATAGTAATTGAAAGTTTTGCAGGATATAGTAGTCTGGACTGGCAACTGTGGTCTCTTGGAGTTTGTAGAACATATGTCAAGGTCCTTCTGGCTTTTAGACTCTCCATTGAGAAGTCAGATGTAATAAGAGGTCTGCCTTTATATGTTACTTGGTTTTCCCCCCTTTGTAGCTGTTAATGTTCTTTCTTTGTTCTGTATGTTTAGTGTTTTGATTAGCATGTGCCAAAGGGAATTTCTCTTCTGCACCAGTCCATTTGGTATTCTCTATCCTTGTATCTTGATAGGTATCACCTTCTTTAGATTAGAGAAATTCTCTTCTACGATTTTGCTGAAAATATTTCTTGTGCTTTTGAGCTGCATTTCTTTTCCTTTCTATATTCCTATTGTTCTTAAGATTTAGTCTTTCTTTAGTGTACTGGATTTCCAGGATGTTTTGTGCTAGGAGATTTTTAGATTTAACATTTTCTTCACCTGGAGTATCAATTTCTTCTATCTTGCCTTCAGTTCCTGAGATTCTTTTGTTTCTCAGTTTCCTGTTCAAGTTCCTAAATTTTTCATTTCTAGATTTTCCTTAGTTTGGATTTTCTTTATTGATTCTATTTCCACTTTCAGATCTTGAACTATTTTATTCATTTCCTTCAATTGCTTGCTGTGTTTTCATAGATTTTGTAACAGAATTTATTCATTTCTGCTTTAAGGACCTTTTTCATATTCAGAAAGGCTATTTTACTGTTCTTGTCTTATAATTCACCTATGTTGCATTTCTTAGGGCTCATCATAGTAGAGGGTTTTGGTTCTAGTGTATATATTGTTCTGGCTATTACTAATTGTGTTTTTATACTGGTGTCTAGGCATCTGTGTTTGGGATGATTGTAATCCTAGGTATTGATATCTGATCTTGTCTTTGTTGGGTGAGCATTTTGTTCTTTGGTTTCTGTTGCCCTCTCTGGTTCTTAGGAGTGTGTAGTAGCTGTGTGTTGCCTCTTAGGAAATTCTTCTCATATCCTGCCAAGTGTAGTCATTGGGGGTTCTGGGTAGATGTGTTTCTAGGTATTAGAAGCAGACACTTTAGAATGGAGGTGAGCTAGATGTGAAGGAGACTGAGGGTGTCCACTGGAGGGAGAAAAGAAGGGTGTTCCTCCAAGATCCACTTAAGTTCCCTGGAAATGGGGACAGAGAATGAGGGGAGACCACAAAAGAGCTGGAGTGAAACTGAGGGGTTACATTTGGAGGAGAGGAGGGAGAGGTGAAGACCTACAGTTAGCCCTCCTCCTTTTCTGACCAGTGTGACCAGATGGTTCCCAGGGAATGCCTGATGGAGTTGGGGCTGGGACATCTGGGTGAGTGTGAGGGATGTTGGAGGAAAAGATCTGTGTGATCTTCTAGAGATGGGGCCAGAGAGGAAGGCCTGCTACAGAGCTGAGGATGAGCCTGAAGGTCTGGGCTTGCAGGAGAGTAGGGTTAGGTTAGGATCTGCAGTTAGCCTGACTGCTTCCCTGGCTAGTGTGGCCTGTTGGTTCCCAGGGAATGGTTGCTATTTTATGACTATGTTTAGTCTTGTAAAATATGTCAGACTATCTTCTGCTTTTTATCAATAATTTCTCTTGCTGTATATCCTTGTTAGCATTTGTTGCTATCAATGTTTTAGATTTTAGCCTTTCAGATAGGTTTATAAAAGTAGTCCCGCATTTCAGCTTTGGAGTTGTTTACTGGTGTGTACTATAGCATTCGAGGGACATGCCATTGCTTCCTACAAATGTATAGGACTATATCCCATAGCTTCCTGAGTTTTACTGGGTTTAACATGCTAGCCAAGAACATCTCATTCCTATGAGTATATCATCTTCTGTTTGCCACTCATGATCATCCACAATAGAGTGGTCATTGCTTTTACCCACTTTTAAAATGGGATTATTAGTTTCATTGTCCTTGCATTTTGAGAGATTTGTGTATTTTGGATAAGAGATTCTTATTAGCTATGTCTTCTGGGAATATTTTCTCCCAATCTTTGGCTTGCCTTCATGTATTTCTTGAGAGATCTTTCTCACTCCCACATTATAAAGACATCATTTCACTGTATTCTGACATTCTGTTCTTTATTTCACACAATGTACTATGTGTAATGTGTCTTTTCTCCCCTGTGACTCTTTCAAGATTTTTCTCATTTCTTTGATTTTTGTCTGTTTGAATTTTTATGTGTCTACTTGTGATTTTATTCATATTTATCTTACTGTGAGATGCCTCAGATTCTTGGAACAAAATTTAAATGTTTTGTAATGATTTCTTTCAATACTTTTTTCTTATTTTTTTCTCATTTCTTCTTCTGAGACTTCAGTTGTGAATATATCACACTGCTAGACAGCAGCTCATAGACAAAGGAAGCTCTATTCATTTTATCTGATGGATTTTCTTCCTTTTCTTAAAATAGATACTTTCTGTTATTTTGTCCTTAAGTACATTGGCCTCTTCCTGGCATTTCCAAAATGCTGTGCCTCCCCTGCAAGTGTTTCATTTCAGTATAACACTCCTTTGTTCTAGGTTTCATTTAGTTGTTTTAGGGGGTTTGTTGATGTACTCTATCTGTTCATTTGCTAAGATCACTTTTTAATTTCTTAATAAATTTATCATAATTTTGCATTTTCTGTTCTATATTGTTGGTTATCTTTGTGTTTTAAAAGACAGTATTATTATTTTCAGATGTTTTTAATTTTTTCTACAACTTTAAAGTTATTGAAACTAATAACAAAAATTCAGTGAACTGGATATATAGAGAATGCCTGATAATCATGTATGAACAATTTAGAGTAAAATGTGTCACTTGTTTTCAAGTACAAAATTTTGTTACTGATTAAGATATAATATTGCTTTTGATTAAGATGTTTCATGTATATAAAAACATATGATATAGATCAGATGATACAATATTAAAACCACCACCACCAACAAAAATTCCCTAGTGTGTAAAGGCCATGCATACAGGGTTTGACACTTTCACTGGCGCATGTTATTACAAATGATCATTATATTTCACATCAATTATTTAATTTCCTTCTACACTTGTCTTTCTGCTTTTGTTACTGCTGTTCTTGTTATTTATTTTTAGCTCAGATCTGAAGTGATCTTTAAAAAATGTTGATCAGGTGAGGTTACTTCTATGTGGAAACCATCTATGGCTTTCTATATCTGAAAACAAAAGCTATGATCCAGACAGTAAGCACAAGCTGAAGACTGACATCTTTTTTTAAATTTTATTTTCCACAGATCCCTCTCTCTTCCCTCCTCCCATTCCCAGCCTCTCTCCCTCCCTCAACCCACCCCCCCCCATTCCCATCTCTTCTAAAGTAAGGCCTCCCATGGGAAGTCAACAGAGCCTGGTACATTCAGTGGGGGCAGGTCCAAGCCCCTCCCCTTGCATCAAGGCTGTGCAAGGTGTTCCACCATAGGTAGTGGACTCCAAAAAGCCAGCTCATGCACCAGGGATGGATCCTGTTCCTACTGTCCAGGGGCCCCTTAAGCAGATCAAGCTACACAACTGTCTTGCTTATGCAGAGGGCCTTGTCCAGTCCCATGGAAGCTCCACAGGTATTGGTCTAACGTTCATGAGTTCCCATTAATTTGGCTTGCTTGGAAGACTGACATCTTATATGCTTCTACTTTAAATCTCTTGTCTCCCTCCTCACTACTTGTTAACCCTGATATTTAGTATGCTAGGAATGTTTGTACTTTGGGAAGAAGCAGTTAATCAGGGTGCAGAGAACTGGAGTTATCCCTGGTAGATAGAATGGCATCTCTCCTGGTATGTTTACTACTTGGGTAGTTTCTTCTGGGTTGTGTAATGCTCTGGTTGCAGCAATGATCAGGGAGAAGGCTACTGGCTGTGTCTCTTGATTAATATAGTGATTTTAATTTTGAGGTTTTCATTCCTTTACGCTGGATGTTTGTTGAGTCTTGTCTGGCCTCCATTACTTGAATACTGTATCTTGGGAAGAAAAATTCTGATATGGTTAACTTCCTTCTTTCTTGGAAACAGACCTGACTTTGATTTTTCTTCCTATCATTCCAAATCCTTTCTTTGTTAATCTAAACCAATTCTGCTCATTCTTTGTCTGGCACCCTAGTCTGGCACAGTGCTATACACATTGCTTTCATATCACATGATATAATTCATGATGTAGTCCATGGTAATGAATTAAATAATAATAACAACAACAACAAAACAAGCCCACACAAAGAGTTGCTAATAGATATTTTCATTGAAACTAAACTTCAGTTGTATGATGGGGATTTTGAATCCAGTGGCATCTGTGTATTCTTTCCTGGTTATAAATGTATAATTGTAGATCATTTCAAAAGAACACACAGAGCTAGGTGGTGGTGAGGAACACTTTTAATCCTAGCACTCAGAAGGCAGAAGCCAGTAAATCTCTGAGTCTGAGGACAGCCTGGTCTACAGAATGAACACACAGAATGGAAGACAGAGGAAGCCTAGTTATTTGACTAATACCATAGAAGAAAAAAACTGTTACCTGTAGGTGAACTTCAAATATCTTTTTCTTCTTAAATACCTATGAGTTGAATGCCAGGCAAGATACTGGCTTTTGCAATATGGTGATGCTACACCTTAGTAGAAAAGACTTCAGTCATTATTTTGAAGTTTACTTTTTTCTACCTGGGTGAATTTCAGAGTTTCTTTCATTATTTTAAGAATATGTAGTCTGAATAGAAATAGCTATTGTTTACAGTATGCAAAAAATGATTTTGATTAATTCTGAAGCACTGTCATAGTTAAGGTTTCTATTGCTGTGAAGAGACATCATGACAACAGCAACTCATAAACAAAAACATTTATTTGGGGTTGGCTTATAGTTCAGAGATTTAGTCCATTATTGTTGTGGTGGAAAGTATGGTGGCACATAGACAGACAAGGTGCTGGAGAGGTAGCTGAGAATTCTACATCCAGATTGGCAGGCAGCAGAAGGACAGGGTGACACTGGGCCTGGCTTGAGTTTCTGAAACCTCAAAGCACATCCCCAGTGACACACTTCCTCCACCAAGGCCATATCTACCCCAACAATGCTATATCTCCAATAATGCCACTCCCTATGCGCCTATGGGGGTCATGTTCATTCAAACCACCTCATGCACTACAGCCAAACTTAGGAAGCATTTAACATTATGCATCTGTGGTTTAAATCTATGTCTGTACTAAACAATGTAGATTTTTGTCTCTGTGAGTTAACGGTCCCCATAATTTTCTATTTTTTAAAGTTAGCAATGCATTTGGTTGCTTATCATGGTCACAGCCTAAAGCACAGCTTCTCAAACCATGGGTGGCAATGTATAACCGAATATGGAGCTTGGGAAAAATTTGGCAACAGTGGAAGTTTTCTGAAGGTGCAGTGACCCAAACAATTCAAAATCAAATGTGTAATGAATCTGGGGTGTCTCTTTCAGTGCCTGCTGGAGGTGTGTCAGCTAACTTCACCTCACCTTGCTTCTGAGTATACTAGGGCACTTTGCACTGACAAGTGACAAATGCCACCAACAAATGCTGCCGGAATGACCTCAGCTTACACTCAGGCTACTGGATGTGATGAACACCAGCCACAGTGCTCTTTCTGCTCTACAAAGTTCTTTGCTGTTACGGAAACATAATGGTTTAATTATGGAAAACAGCGGAGTTTTGTTTGTTTTAAAGTTGTAATTTAATTACATTTCTCCCTTCCTTTTCCTCCCTCCACATACCCCTCCCTGCTTTCTTTCAAATTCATAGCCTTGTACTCAGTAATTGTTATTCCATGCAAGTATTGATTTAGTATATATTTGGATTGTATTTGTTAGAATGTTTCATTTTTAAAAAATTGCTGTTTGTGATTGTGACTTGAGTTTCATAAATATTTTGATATTATAATTGCCAATGCTAAGACTGTCACTTAGCATAAATGCATACTACAAAATAGTACACATGCACAGGGCCATTTCAGATCTGCTGGAAATTTTGTCCCAAGCCAAAATTCATTCAAAATATTGATCAACTCTGAAAATCCTTTGAAATGCAGTGCCAAACATTCAGCCCAAATTTTATTCTCTAGATAGAAATAAACTAACCCACCTGTATCATTAGTATGACATATACTTTCAGTTTTAAGAAATGATAAAATTACATATATAAACGTATATAAGGAATTATTTAAATATATTTATTGATGGTTTATTATCAGTAATTGTTGGGCTATATACCTTATTTAAGTACTTATATAGTTACATTCCTGGGGTTACACAAGAATTTCTCTGGTTAAAAGGAAACCTGAATGGCTCTGTCTATATGATGTGAAATGCTTCTTCCTATTCTCATGTGGTCTTCATTTATCATGAACATTCCTTATGTTCCCTCTCTGTTCTTGATCCATTTGGGATCTCCTGCTTCCCCGAGTTCTCTTTCTCTCGCCCCTCGCCCCTCATTATGTCCAGATTGTTCATGTAGATCTCCTCCATTTCTCTGTCATTGGGCGATCCCCGTGTCTTTCTTGGGGTCCTGTTATCCAGGTAGCCTCCCTGGTGTTGCGAGTAGCTGTCCAGTCATCCTTGTTCCACAGCTAGTATTCTCCTATGAGTGGGTACATACCATGTTTGTCTTTCTGAGTCTGGGTTACCTCACTCAGGAGGATTTTTTCTAGATCCCTCCATTTGCCTGCAAACCTCATGATGTCATTGTTTTTCTCTGCTGAGTAGTATTCCATTGTATATATGTACCACAGTTTGTTTATCCATTCTTCGGTTGAAGGGCATCTAGGTTGTTTCCAGGTTCTGGCTATTACAAATAATGCTGATATGAACATAGCTGAGCAAGTGCCCTTGTGGTATGATTGAGCATTCCTTGGGTATATGCCCAAGAGTGGTATAGCTGGATCTTGGGGGAGATTGATTCCCAATTTTCTAAGATAGCGCCATATTGATTTCCACAGTGGCTGTACCAGCTTGCATTCCCACCAGCAGTGGAGGAGAGTTCCCCTAGCTCCACATCCTCTCCAGCACAAGGTGTCCTCAGTGTTTTTGATCTTAGACAATCTGACTGGCGTAAGGTGGTATCTCAGAGTTGTTTTGATTTGCATTTCCCTAATGATTAGGGATGTTGAGCAATTCCTTAAATGTCTTTGACAATAGCTTGCTGGCCTTGGTAGAATACAAAGAAGATGCCACTGGAAAATTGCCACAGGAGTGAGTTTGGATTAACAGTGACAAATATTTTGTTATATTTAATTATTATAGTAATTATCAGAATTAATCGTTATCATTAATGGATAATCTTGATCTGTAACTTTCTAAGAGGCCAGTTTTTTACTGACAAAAACATCTACAGTGTTGCACACTTCTTCACAAATGTGGGATGAAGATGACATTTATGGTAAGTGAACGGATCTAGCACAGTACTTGGCGATGTCACCTGGAGGTGTCCTGAAAGTCACGCTATGTAACGACAAGAAGCTTTGTTGTGTCATCAGCTCTCTGGCAACAGTGTTGAAGACAATTCTGTCATTTATATGAGACAGGCCTGTGTAAAAAAAAGACTCACGTGTAGTATGAAATCTAAAGTGTTTTATAATAAAAAACCCTGAACCGGATATTGGGGTAAATGCTGAAAGATCAGAGTGAAAAAGGAACAAGGCACTTTTTACCTCTAGGACTCCTCAGCCTGAAAAGCCTCTAGTTCCTGTCTCCTCACGCCTTATATACCTTTCTCCGCCCAGCCGTCACATCCTGGGATTAAAGGCTTGTGTGCTTTCCAAGCAAAGGCATGAGATCTCAAGTACTGGGATTAAAGGTGTGTGTCACCAGTGTCTGGATCTGTTTCTCTCCTAGACTGAATCAATCTCATGTAGTCCAGGGTGGCTTTGAACTCACAGAGATCCAGATGGATCTCTGCCTCCCAAGTGCTAGCATTAAAGGTGTGTGCCACCACTGCCTGGCATCTATGTTTAATCTAGTGGCTTGTTCTGTCCTCTGATCTTCAAGCAAATTTTATTAGGGTGCACAATATATCACTACACCCATGTTATAAATATTAGGAAGAAACCAGAATTGCATATTGTTGATTGAGATTTGAATATGATTCAGGGGAGAAATGAACAATTTTGTAATGGGTATCTGTACATTTTAAGTCATAAAACTTACTTTTTATTTTTTTAATTGAGAAATAGCATACACAATGGAAAGTATTTAATGGTATCTAGCTTGATGAACTTTTACCATAAATATTACTTTATAAATAAAACTGAAATTAAAATATTGTCACCCATTATCCATATCTTATGACTTCCTAGTCACTATGTCTGTAAATAACCAGAGTTTTAATATCTATTGGCATTATTATATTCTGAGTGTGAAGTGTTGATAGATTAAATACTCATATAATGGTTAGTTTTAATTGTCTCCTTAACAAAATCTTCAATATCCTGGGAAGAAAGTCTGAATGAAGGGTTGTCTTAATCAGATTGTCCTGCGGGAGTGTTTATGGGGTGCTATACTGCTTGTAATCAGTACTGTGGGAAGACTTAGCTCCTGTGAGTGGCACGATCCCCTGGGGTGTGTAAAGGTAGAGACAGTGAGCTAAGCGGTAGAAGCATGCATTATACTCGTTTCTTTCTGATCCATGACGAGCTGTTCATGTTTAAATTCATGTCTTGATGTCATTGTTGTGATGGACTGTAACCTGTTATTATAAGTTAAAGTACATTTTTTTCTTTCCTAAGTGCTGTCAGGTCACCACAGGAACTGAAATGGAGCTAGGGTAATGTCTGCAATTTTTCTCTATCATTTCCAAGAAAAACACTCATGCTATTCAATCTAACAGTAAGGTTTTTTTAATCTAATTATCATAAAGCACTATATCAAAACAACTTATTTATTTATTCTATTGTTGATGCACTGCAGAGTTTTAAATTTTTCTTTACTATTGTGCATGCCTCTTTTAGTATCCATGCATGAGTTTTTCATTTTCCCTACATAATTTTAGAAAAAACCCAAGTAAAAAGGATCATGTAGTCCATAAATAAGAAAGATTTGACTTCTTTCTTGCTTATTTTTGTCCTTAATTTGTTTATCTTGCCATACTGCTCCACCTCAGGCTTTGAGTGCTATGCTGAATAAACATGGATATAATGGATACCCTAGTCTCATTTCAGAGTTTTCAGAAAATGCTTTTAGTTTTCCCCATTTAGTATAACATTGGTCATGGATTTGTCACACATAGCCTTTATTATGTTGAGGTATTTTCTTTCTATTCCTGGTTTACTCATGGCTTTTATTATGAAGGGATGTTGAGCTTTTGAGCTTTGTTGAGAGCCATTAAGAATTCATTAAGATGATCATATACTTTCATGTCTATTATAGTTATTGACTTAGGTATGTTGAACTAACATTGCCTCCCTGGCAATGAAACTAAATTGCTTGTGCCTATGATCTTCATGTGTTCTTGAATCTTGTGTGTCAGAGTTTGCTGAGAAGTTTGTTTGTTTGTTTTGTTTTATTTTTTGTTTTGTCTATGCTCATCAGGGAATTAGTCTATAACTTTATTTGTTGTCTATATTTGATTTTGTGATTAAGTAATGATGTTTATGTACAGTGAATTTTGTAGCATTCTTCTTCCTTCTTTTTTGTTGAATAGTTTGAAGAGCATTGATGTTAGTTCTTCTTTAATGATTTGGTACAATTTTAGTAGTGAATCAATTTTTGGACAGGCTTTTTGTTTCTACTTCAATATTATTGTCATATATGTATAGAAATGTATCAATATTTCCTAGTTTTGTATAATGTAAGTTTTTGAAGTGTTCCCTTATGGTTCTTTGGATTTCACTGGACTCTATAGTATCCTCCTCTTTACATCTCTAATTTTATTAACTTGCATTATTTCTTCCTTCTTTTGGTTAGTTTAGCTAGAGGTTTGCTGGTCTTGTTTATTTTTTTTTCAAGAACCAACTCTTTGGTTGATTCCACACATGTCCCTTTAGTCTCCATTTCATTATTTTGTGCATTGATATTTATTGTTTCTTGCTGTCCATGACTTTGGAGCTCAGTCCGTTTTTATAGAAGCTTGACATACATCATTAGGTTATTTATTTGAGACTTTTCTCACTTTGTTCATATGTAAGTACTCATGGCTATAAGCTTTCCTCTTAAAACTGCCATAGCTGTGCCCCAAATGTTTCACCAGTTGTGCTTTCATTTTCCTTTGATTCTAGGAAATTTAAATTTTCTGTCCTTGTGTCATTTAGTGATTCAGTGGCCATTTGATTGGCGATAGCACATGCCTTGAATCAGCACCTACTCAGAAGGCAGAGGCAAGTTTACATCTGTGAGTTTGAGTCCAGCCTGATCTACAAAAAGTGGGTTCTGGACAGCCTGGACTGTTACAAAGAGAAACCCTGTCTTGAAAGAGTGTAGTTTTCAGTGTCCATGTATTTGTGTAGTTTTTTTGAGTTTTTCTTGCTTTTTACATGTAGAGCTACTGCACTGTGATCCAAAAATATATGAGAAATTATTTTAGTTATCTTTTTATTGGTAAGACTTAATTTCTACTTTAGAATATTGTCTGTTTTAGGAAGGTTCCATGGTTCACTGAGAAGAATGTGTATTCTGGAACTGATGGATGAAGTATTTTGTGTTTTTCTATTTTGACCATTTGATTTATAGTGTAGTTTATCTGTGAGGCTTATTGTTTGGTTTTAGTTTGGATGACCTGTAGAGATCAGAGTAGGGTATTAACATCACCTACCTTCATTGTTTCAGGAATGATCTGACATCTTATTCTCATTAGTTCTTTTTTTATGAAATTAGAATCCCCAACTTTTGGTGCATATATTTATAATTTTTATATCTTTGGTACATTGTTCACTTTATTAATATGTAGTAGATATCTGGCTTACCTTTGGAAATGGTCTTCACTTCCTTTCCCATGTCAGGGGACTGTAAGGCTGAGTTGAATCTCCATTAAGCTTTTTCCCATTTCCAATGTTCTGCCACTCATCCACTTTCAGTTATTCTGACTCATAGACTGGGCCTTACAAGGCCTCTCACCAGCACAGAAGGGTAAATAAAATTCTTTTAACAATTTTCATGTTGTGTTTTTCTATTTTTAGGGAGGTGACTTTCAAGTTAATCAGAAAACGATTGGAGAAAAACAAGAGTTACAGCTGTTGTGCTTATTTCTTTCTATCTCACGTTTCTTTCCAGTTTTCTGTTCTTAGTTGCTGGGTGCTTTGGCACTATCAGACTCCACCTTCTGTGTCCCCAGGCTCAGGAGAGTGGTAAACTACTCTCTACCTCTTAGGAACTACCCTTTTCCCCAACTTTCTAGCTCACCTCATGTCAGGGCTCAACAAATGTCCTAGAATCTACCCATGGGAAGAATGCAAGCTTACTTCAAGGATCTTCCCTTTTGTCTACAGTACAGGTCCATTTGCTCTTCCTGTCACGGTAGCACGTTGGTGCCTACAAACAGGTGTTTCACATTTGAGGGGCTTTGTGAGTTTTTTTCCTATCTGAAAATACCCATATACCATAAGTTATTAGTATCAAGCAGCAAGCAGAGTTCTCATGGGCAAATTCTTAACACAAGCCTTATTATAAATGGTTGCTTTCCCCAATAAAATTTTTCTGAAATTGACTCATTTGTTTGAACACAGGAAAACATCTGAAGAAGTCTGTACTTCCAAACATGTTATAACTTCATAATTTTAGAATTTGTTTTCTTATTGGATAGTCTTCATCTTTAATTGTGTGCCAAAAGGGGATATTTCATAAAGAAAACAATGTCAATTCAGCCTGCTGTTTTCCATGTATTCACGGGTTGTAAATGTGACAAATATGTGTATGCATACATACAGAGAGGAACCAGACAGCATTGCAGACATCAGCTCTTTCAATAAGTACAGCACAGAAGCAGCTGCTGTTCTCTGAAGAGAGGAGACAATATGCTTGATTTTAATTTTAATTTATTTTCATGCAATTTTGCGCCTTTCAACACTTCCTTATTCTGTCATTAAATCCTCAGTTTTATAATTTAGCAGTATATTCTCTCTAATGCATGTATTAGTTAGCCCATTTTCTATAGCTACTCATTTACATTCATAATACTTATAATTAGAAAATTGTTAGAAGGCTTTTTCAATAGGAGGGATCTTAAATTGAAAATTATATGGGAGTAGGAAGGGAAACACTGAGAAGAGGATGAAATTGGTCACTCATCGAGGACAGTAAAACTGTTGTCCAAAGTATAAAGTCATTATAAAGTTAATATTTGGAAGGCAAGGAATTAATATTGTTAAAAATTTTAGGTCTTCCAAATTTAAAAATGCTCAAGAAAACTGAAATTATAAAAAAAGGCATAATAAGGGTGACCAAATTTGTGTTAATAGTTTCTTGGTCACTGGCATAATTATTTTGAAGAATTCTGAAAATTACAAAAGATTGCACAATATAAAAAAGAAAGTTTTTCATTTTAAATATAATTCTTTTTATTAAACAGTATTCAGTTCTCTACTGGAATTTTTCATTTGATTTGCCTCTTCATATTAAGCACAGTTCTTTGAAACTTGTGCCTTATGTTTCTAGTTGGTTAGCATCCCTTGAAGGTATGTTTCCATAGCTTGCCATCTTCAATTCCACTGTCTTGTCATTGTTTGTTCATTTTGAATGAGTGCTGGACATTGTACATGAAGAACTGAAATGGCTAATTAAAACTGTTTATAATATCTTACATTAAAAAATTCTATGTTGGGGCTGGAGAGATGGCTCAGAGGTTAAGAGCACTGACTGATCTTCCAGAGGTCCTGAGTTCAATTCCCAGCAACCCACATGGTGGCTCACAACCATCTATAATGAGATCTGGTGCCCTCTTCTGGTCTGCAGGCATATATGCAGGCAGAACTCTGTAATTAATAAATAATAAATAAAATCTTTAAAAAAATTCTATGTTAATCTTGAAGTTGAATGCCTTGTTTCTGGTTTTGACAGGTGAACTAGCCCTTACAGTTCAATATTAATCCAATTAGGAATTAAGAATATTCTAAAATAGGTTTCAGACTTCTGGTCAACTCTTATCTATTGGGAGTTTATATTCTAATTGAGAGCAAAAAGTTTTCAAATCACCTGATTTGTACATTGACAAAGAGGAAATTATTATTTTTTTTTTATCACCAATGACCTATGAGGGTTTGGTTATTCAACCCAACAGACTGAATTTTGAGTATCCTTTTAGAAACCCACAGGTGCTTTCAGAAGCAAGGCAATTTCAGAAGCTGAGCTCAAATTTCTGGCTCTTACTCTTGTTGGTATTCTTCCTATCCATTCTTTTCTTCCCCTACCCATCCTCCTCTTCTCAACTTCCTTCTCCTACCCATGCTCCTCCTCCTTCTTACCCTCCTCCTCTCCACTTTTTCCTCCTCACCCTCTTCTTTTTTCTGCACCAAAGTCTTTCACTGAAATGTTAGTTCTTTACTGCTGTTGAGAAGTTTTTAGTATTTTGTTTTCTTTTCAAGTAGTTTTCATCAAGAGCATCTGGTGCATCATAGAGCATTCTTTGAATTATTTAAGTTCAAATAAAAGTATTTTTCCCTGTCATACAAATATGTGAAATTAATTCACACAATGCAGTCATCATAGTGACAACTTAGGTTCTATTATGTTCATTTATTACACTGAGTTTTAATTTGATAAGTAATAAACATTTAAAATGATTTCTTAAATAATAGTGAAATAAATTAATAAAAACCAGTAACTTCTTCCTACTTCATTTCTTTTACATTTAACTAACCTCTGTCCTTGAAAATAGTCAAGGTTCAATGTACATATGTCTATACTTAGTTTTGTAGGTAAATGCACAAACACACACACAGAAACACTTCAAAAATATCATGTAAATTAAATAACTCCCCAAATAAATTATCTAAGGCACATAAATTATGTAGAGTTTCATCGATCTGGGGTAGACAAAGAAATTTAGTAAAATAAGGGAAATTTGAGATTTTTTTTTTGCTTTTGGGAGCATGATGTATCTTTGATCGTTTTTATTTTACTGGTTCCAGGGAGAAAAATTCTTTTCATATCCTACTCTGGAGAGAGACGTGTCTATGAATGAACAGAAATACAATGTGCTTTAAGACCTGTGTCATCCAAGGCAAAATATGTTTGGAGGATTTGGATTTTGTTAGAAAAAATACTATACACTCTCTGACATATATATGTATGCATATGTGAATTATAACAAAATTCTATATAATCTTTTCTGTGATATATATTATATAATATATATCACATACCCACACACTTTATGAAGTCAATTGGAATTATATATTATAAATATGTTATATTCTATTGGGTCTGACACATCTTTAAAACAACAGTACCTCTTCATCTTCCAAGAAAGTTTCCACAGTAAAAGAGGATATCAGTGACATGACATACAAGATGCTACTGGCCCCATGATGAGGCTATATGTTGTTAATAATTTCATATACTGAATGTTTTGTATGTGTCTTGTATTTTCCTGGGTACATTATATACACTCTCTTATGTATTTCAGTATCTGTTGCTAGAGTTTTCCTGCCTGGCCCGCAGTCAGGACAAATCTCTGTCACCAGCCAGTCCCACAGCCTCTCAGACCCAACCTTGTCACGTGGCTCGTGGCTTACCGGCATCTTCACATGCTTCTTGTCATGGCAGCGGCTGTCAGTGTCTCTGCCTCAGCCTTCCACTTCCCAGAATTCTTCTCCTCCTTTTCCCGCCTATACTTCCTGCCTGGCCACTGGCCAATCAGTGTTTTATTTATTGACCAATCAGAGCAATTTGACATACAGACCATCCCACAGCAAATATCCTTGTGGATTAGGTGAGTTATTTGACAGCAGAGGAAATCAAGACAAAAGAGATAATTTATTTGTTCCAAAGCCAGGAGAGCAGAGACTGAGGTTTTGTGGTTTGGCTCAGCTTAGTTGTCTTCCAGCAGTAACACTGTACTTTAGTGTCTTCAGGTGTGTTGCAGCTGTGTGTTCATTTTGACCCTGTAGTTTCCCAGTATTTTGTATCTGGATTCTTGTAAAACTTCATACACAACAGAACATCACAGCATGTTAAACAATTTCAGGGGACGCTGTACTTTGCCACTGCCCCTGAGCTTTAAATGGAAGAAATTCAGTTGAGTAGCATGAGATGTGTTCTCTCTTCAGGGTGTCTTAAATTTCTCCCAATCAGCTGCTATTTGAAGAGAACACTTGGTTATTCTGTATAAGTCTTCCTACTGGAAATGATTTCCATAAACATTTCACCAGTTAAATAAAAATTCCATTTAAAGTAAGGGATCAGAGAATCTGAGCCATACTGTAGTGCATATGTATCTATATACAGATATCTTAACATGAACATAAACACATGCCTCACTGAGACATTTTGATTTAATGGGAAACATACATTAGTATTTTACCAATCAATATATTTTCCTTAAATGACGTCAATCAAATATTTTTATTACAATTATTGGAATTTGGCAAGAACAGATAGATGATTACATTATATCTATAGTTTAACTTCTTCCCACAATCCACTACATATGCTTACTAGATTTGTTTTGTTTAAAGATTAGGAAGAATTTAAAGACACTTGAGAACAGTGTAAAACATGACACCTTAGGATTTTCTTCCCCTTGTTTAGTTTTCCATAAAATCCGGCTTTCCATTAATATAACTAAGCCCAAGATGAAGATGATCAACTCATAAGGAGAAATACTTTATTTTGCTCATTGATTTTGGGGTATTAGTCTATGCCCAGGCTAACTTGGTTGCTTCTGTGGCAAGGCAGCACATGGGGAAGAGAAGAACTTGCCTCATTGATATGTCTTCAATGATATAAGCATGCCAGTATATTTCTTTTCTGAAAGTCTTCATTGTTCCCAATAATTACTTGTCATTACCACACAGGCCTGGGGGCATCTTGTACTCTAACTGTGGCAATGACAGTTTCTAGGAAATCCCTTTTTTCATGCAAAGTTAGTCTAAGCTAGAAGTAGAAGATATATTCACCTAGAATGTGAGAAGCTGAGGCAAGAGGATAGTGAGTCTGAGGCCGGTCTATGCGATATCAAACTCAAACTAGAATAACGTAAACCCTAGACTGCTCTGATACATTTGAGAGCAAACAGTGATGACAGTTGGAAGGACCCTTGAGCAGAATGTGCTGAAGAGTTGCATCTGGATAGCAGGACTGAGTATTTCATGGATTGCTGCCCAAGGAATGAAGAATCTCCTTGTGAATGGAGTAAGTCAGTTAAATAGTATCCTTTTATTGTGGTGACACATTTCTTTATCCATCACATCCCTAAAACTAGAATAAGAGAGATATTTGATATCAGGAAAATGTTGGTATCATGCTATATTATGCCATTTTGATTTAAAAAGCTACGAAATACTATTGAGATTTAAAAAATTTATCTATTCAGTTATTTAGAAAATGTTAAAGTGGTTGATGCTATCCATGGAGATTGCTATATAGTTCACATTTGCTACTTCAAAGCTCTACCTGGTAGATAAGGGTATGTCTCAGTTGTAGATCACATGTTTGTATGACTCACTGGGTTTAATTCACAACACAACACACATACACACACACACACACACACACACACACACACACACACACCCCAACCAAAAACCTATGTCAGAGTACCAGAGTTTTCTGGCTACCCAAGAAACTTCATCATTTATTCTACAGGTTTTCCTTTTATATTATTTTATAATTCAAAGGCCATAAAATAAAAATATAATAAAATGATCTTTTTAACCAAACCTACTAGCTAAGTTTAGCAGTGAATCTATGTTTTTATTTACCACAATGCTTTGTATGGTGGCTGACATTTCCCCATCAACAAGTTGCTTCAGATTCACTTAGACATCACTTACTCAGACTCACTTCTACATCAGGACTTGTTCCCTTAAACATATCTGGAATTCACTTGAAAATTCTCAGACTACATAGAAAATTTGTGAATGCTGTTTTAATCAATGAAATCTTATCAAGCCTTGAATATCTTACCCAACTATAATCAGAGGCACAGCTCCTTGAAACATTTGCTACACAGTCCTGAACTTGAGTCCTTTTCCAATCCATTCATATCTGGAGGCAAAAATATAATTATATTAACACATCATTTCTCTAACTTTCTGTGCTCCCTTATGTTGGTGATGTATCAAAAGAGTTGGATCTGATTAAAATAAGTCCAGAGTGATTGGCTGTTAATGTCTTAAAGAAGTCCATGAAAATTATGGTGGTACCTTCAATGAAACTCATGGAAATACTTTGAATCTCACATAAATCTGAAACGTGAAGTTAAACTTGAAGATTAGTCAAAACATAAATACTAAAAACCATATTTCTTGGTGTGTTAGGTTGTCTGGTTGTCGTTCTGTGTGGCCAGGTCAGTTTCCATAGAAACATTGTGTTATGGAAATCAGTGTTCTGCATGTTAGTAGAAGCTCAATTATTCTTTTATTTTTTAAAGGTAAGATAAGATCTATACATTTCTTTTGTACTTTGACAAAACCAAACACACACACACACACACACACACACACACACACACACACACATGCGCACGCACGCGTGCGTACACACACACATCAGTGCTGCTTCAGCTTCTAGGTTCTGAGATTTTTTTTTTATTAATTAAAAATTTTCATTTATTTTACATCCTGATTGCAGTTTCCCTCTTTCCCCTCCCTCCTCTCCTCCTCTTCCATTCCCTCACCTCCCCTATGACTACCCCCATCCACTTCTCCTTCATCTCTGTTCAGAAAGGGGTAGGCCTCCCAAAGTTAACAGAGCATGGCACATCAAATAGAGGCTGGACCAAGCTCCGCCCCCTGCATCAAGGCTGGGTAAGGCAACCCAGCAAGGAGAATAGTTTCCAAAAAGCCAACTCAAGTGCCAGAGACAAGCCCTGATCCCACAGCTAGGAGCCCCACAAATAGACCAAGCTGCGCAGCTGTTACATACATGCAGAGGGCCTAGGTTGGTCCCATGAAGGCTCCCTAGCTGTCAGTCCAGAGTCCTTGAGCTCCCAGGAGTCCAGGTCAGCTGTCTTTGTAGGTCCTCTGTCATGATCTTGACCTCCCTGGCTCATCTAGCTCCTCCTCTCTCTCTTCTGGAGCTTGGCCCAGTGCTTGGCTATGGATCTCTGCATCTGCTTCCATCAGTTACTTGATGAAGACTCTCTGATGACAATTAGGGTAGTCACCAATCTGATTAAAGGAGATGGCTAGTTCAGGCACTCTTTCCATTATTGCTGAGAGTCTTAGCTGGGGTCACCCTGTGGATTCCGGGGAGTTTCCCTGGCACCAGGTTTTTCCCTAACCCTGAAATGGTCCCCCCCCCCTCAAAAATATCCTTTTTTTTCCCTCCCCCCCTTTCAGGCCCCCAACCCGCCCAACCGGATCCCTCATGCCCCCCCCCCCCCCCCCGCCCCCCAGTTTACCTAGGAGATGTCTTCTATTTACCCTTCTCAGGGAATCCATGTGGGTCTATTTGGGCCCTCCATGTTACCTAGCCTCTCAGGGTCTGTGGATTGTAGCATGGTTATCTTTTACTTTACAGCTAATATCCACTTATGAGTGAGTACATACCGTGTTTGTCTTTCTGGGTCTGGATTACCTCACTCAGGATTATTTTTTTTTTGTAGTAACATCCATTTGTTTTCAAATTTCATGATGTCATTGTTTTTGATAGCTGAGTAATACTCCAGTGTGTAAATGTACCACATTTTCTTTATCTAGTCTTCGGTTGAGGGCCATCTAGATTGTTTTCAGGTTCTGGCTATTACAGATAACACTACTATGAACATAGTTTAGAAACTCAATTATTCTTTACAAAATGATTTGTGCAGTTGTGTGGCTTTTTGTCTGATAATATTTTTCTTTTTTTTGGTTTCTAAATGCCAACAATTACACTCTCAAAGCACAGCAGTATTTTCAATGTCAGAGAGTGCATCAGTCTCAGACAGGGCATTATTTTCTGTCATGAATACAACAGTTCCTGGCATTCCTCTTCCAGGCCTGCAGCCTCCGGCTCAGCACCAGTCTATTGGTAGCATGCTCTTTGTCAAATGCCTGATCTCTGGACACCTCCCTGCTCTACTGCATGTACTCACCCAAACTTTTCCAAGAACACATTAGTCCCCCAGAGTCCTTGTGTTCACTGCTATGTGCTCATCCACAGCCAAGTGAAATAAAGTGTCTCTTTTATGGTTGTTCAGTATTAAAACTACTACAGAGCACAGCTGTGTTCAATATATGCTAAACTGATATCTGAGTTTACAATTTTTGATTGGCATGTAATAATTGTACATATTTACAGAATATAGTGTCATATTTCAATGTATGTAACCACCATGCTGCTCGCTCTAGCTCTCTGCTGACTTTCTTTAATGTTGGTAACTGCTATGCTACTCTTCCATAAGATCAACTATTTTAACTTTTACATTTGAGTGAGAACACATGGTATTTGTCTTTCTGTGCCTGGCTTATTTCACTTAACATAATACTCTTTTGACTTTTCCCATGCTTCTGATTCATGTTAAATAAGAGTTTCTTTTTATGATGGAATCATTTTCTATTATATATGAATAAAAAACTCTCTTAATCTATTCATTCATTAATGGCCAATTTGATTGATTCCACTGATTATTGTGTCTGTTGTTAATCATGTGACAATGAACACAGGAGTAAAGATTCTCTCTTCAAACTATTGCTCTCCACCCTTTTGGACAGTGGTGAGATTGAAATGATATTTCCATTTCAATCTTTTCAGGATCCTCTTTACGATTTTCCTGTTACTTGGTTTTGGTTTACCTGACCACTTTTTCTGGCTGAGTGAAAAGACACTCTGATGTCAGTTACCCATCACTCAAAAAAAAAAAAAAAAAAAAAAAACCTATGGTCTGCTATTGGGTCAGCTCAAAGTACTTTTCTCCATTGCACCCTCCCCCTCTCCCCTCTCTCTTCCTAAGGAGGTTTTAAATTGCTACTACAAATAGATTTTTTACTTCTCTATTTTAAGCTGGGATTTTTGTTTTGTTTATCCTTGTTGTTATTATTGCCTATTGTTTTGATTCATAACTCCATTCTCATTTAGAATGAGTCCTTTAGTACCATCTTGTCAGTGATTACATGAAGCTTGCCTGCTCAGCTGACATGTTGTGCATGTTTAAACCCAGAGACAATTGGACATAGGTTTCTCTGTAGGCAACAGAGAGGTTCTGCTCAGTATCTCCTCATCCATTATCTCAGTCCCTAAGCATCCAGAAAGGGCTGTTTAATGCCATCACTGGTTCTGTGTAATCCTGACAGATTCTAGACAGACACTTTCTCTTCTTCGGCTTGGTTATAAGTGAGTTTTTATTTTGTTTTTTTTTTTTTTCTTGCCTAACTTGTGCATTTGAGTGATCTTAACCTTGAAGACTCTGAGCATTTTGCTCAGGACCTGACTCCCTATGAGAGAAAAACAGAATTCAGAGCTGGCCTTATGTATTATATCAGGCTAGTCCTCTGAAACTTAGTATGGCTTAAAAAATAAGGCATTTTTCTAGGGAAAAACCTCTAGAAGGCAGGAGAAATTATGCCTATAATTTCCCTTGATTCACTCTCTCATTTGGCAGGAAGTTAGTCACATCCGACTTCTTCAGACTGAAAAATCACTAGATTTTACCTCTTCCCTCTTTTTTTTGTTTATTCATTTATTTTAAAAATTTATTTATTGATTTTACATCCTGACTGTAGTTTCCTCTTCCTCCTCTCCTCCCATTCCCTCTCCACTGCCTCCCCTCTGCACACCTCCCCTGCCCCAATCCATTCCTCCTCTGTTCAGAAAGGGACAGGCCTCTGATAGGAATCAACAAAGCATGCCATTTCAAGTTGAGGTAGGATTAAGCTCCTCCCCTTGTATTAAGCCTGGCAAGGCAACCTAGTATGAAGAATAGGTTCCCAAAAGCCAGACAATGCTAAGGACCCCTGCTCCCAGAAGTAGAACAAGCTACACAACTTATTTAGAGAGCCTAGGCTGGTCCCATGCAAGCTCCGTGGTTGTTGGTTCCATCTCTGTGAGTTCCTATGAACCCATGTTAATTGTTTCTGTGGGTTCCTTGTGGTGTACTTGACTTGCCCAGCTTGTACAGTCCTTCCTCCTTCTCTTCATCAGGATTCCCCAAGCTTAGCCCAAAGCTTGGCTGTGGGTCTCTGCATCTGTTTCTATCAGTTACTGGATGAAGGCTCTATGATGACAGGTGGGATAGTCACCAATATATGATTATAGCAGAATATCATTAGGCATCATTACATTGAGATTCCCCCCCAATCATATTTGATTTTATCCTAGGTCTTTGGACCATCCAGCCTCTGGGTCCTGGCACTCCAGTGTCAGGGGTGGGCTCACTCTTGTGGAGGAAACAACTTCCTGAATAAAACACTAGTATCACAGACACTAAGATCAACAATTAATAAATAGGACCTCATGAAACTGAGAAGTTTCTGTAATGCAAAGGACACTGTCAATAGGACAAAATGGCCCACATCTGACAGAGGGCTGATCTCCAAAATATATAAAGAACTCCAGAAACTAGACATCAAAATATCAAATAATCCAATTAAAAAATAGGCTATAGTTCTAAACAGAGAATTCTCAACAGAATAATCTTAAATGGCTGAGAATACACTTAAAGAAACATTCAACATCCGTAGCCATCAGGGAAATGCAAATCAAAATGACTCTGAGATTCTATCTTACACCTGTCAGACTAGCTAAGATCAAAAACACAAATGACAGGAGAGGATGTGGAGCAAGGGGAACACTCCTCCATTGCTGGCAGGAGTACATACTTGTACAGCAACTTTGGAAATCAGTATGGCAGTTTCTTAGAAATTGGGAATCAATCTATCCCAAAACCCAGCCATACCGCTCAAAAGATGCTCAATCATATCACAAACACACTTGCTCAACTGTGTTCATAGCCGCTTTATTTGTAATAGCTTGAACCTGGAAACAACCTAGATACCCATTAACTGAAGAACAGATTTTAAAAAATGTGGTACATTTATTTACACAATGGAGTATTACTCAGCTATCAAAAACAATGACATCAGGAAATTTGCAGGCAAGTAGATGGAACTAGAAAAAAATCATCCTGAATGAGGTAACCCAGACCCAGAAAGACAGACATGGTATGCATTCACTTATAACCAGATATTAGCTGTAAAGTAAAGGATAACCATGGTACAACCCACAGATCCAGAGAGGCTAGGTAACAAGGAGGGACCAAGGGGAAATGCATGGATTTCATTTGGAAATAGAAGAGATCTCTTCAGTGGATGGGAGGTGGGGTAGGGCTGGAGGTAGGGGAGTGGAGATGGAAACATGACGGATAGAGTTATGGGGTGGCTGAATGGATGGGGAGAGTACTTATTGCTGCCATGAGGACCAGACTTCAGCAGTTCAGGTATTGAGAAGGACCCATGGAGTTGGCAAACTGATCATTCAACTTGATTTTTCTATCTTAATTCTCTGTGCGAGCAGGGGGAGCAAAACTTAACTTTCTGCGGCCAGTGAAAAAGTGGAAAACACACACACACACACACACACACACACACACACACACGCACACACACACACACACACACACACACACACACACACACACACACACACGCGTACATCTCCAAGATGTCAGAATCTCACCCAGGGTGCTGATGAATGGCAAGCCTTCAGCGGGTCAGAGAACCTTTTCTGATGTTTTCCTTCTCTTGTGTCTTATTTTTTCCCTTACAGCTTATCTACTCCAGCAAAATATTTCAAGCAATATAAAAATTACAATGTGGTTACATTCTATTTTTTAAGTGAATGATTACAATGAATACAAGCTAAAAAACAGCATGTTTTCCATATCCCTTACATGATTAAACATTTTACGTATTACAAGTAAAAAATAAGTTGTCCTAAGAACCCACATGCATTCATACCCAAGCAACTTGTTATAGATTAACAATATAAAAGCAAGCAAAGTATTTTTCTCAGCCAGTTCTTTTGCTGGCAGGTTGCATTTTGTGGTTTCAAAGAAAGGATCAATCACTTTATTATTTATCTCAAAAGGTAATCTTATAAAAAAAAACTTAAAAGAATCACAAATCTGAACTTTTATATATAAACTTAAATAGTCAGTCAGCTCTACTTTATATTTTTGGTTGTGAGCCTAGCCTTTAATGGCTGAGCCATCTCTCCAGCCCCAGCTCTACTTTAAATTCTCTGGGTGCATACCCACTCATCAACAGTTTTTTATTAAATCATAACAGGAAGCAGAAGACAGAAATGGATGCAAGGAATTAATCATCACCCTTGATCACCAACCCAACCTAGCAAGAGAGGTATATAACACGAATTGCTAAACAATCTTATTAATAAAAAAACCCAGAGCCAGATATTGGGGTGAAAGCTGAAAGATCAGAGGAATAGAACAAAACAGTCACAAGTTTTTACTGATAGGAAATCCTCAGCCCAAGAGAGCTACTTCCTGTATACTCACGTCTTATATACCTTCCTGTGCTCTGCCATCTTACTTCCTCTCTCTGCCCAGCTATATCACTTCCTTTTTCCTCCCAGCTCTATCACTTCCTGTCTGTCTGTACAGACCTCCAGACATCTATGGTTAACTAGTGCTGGGATTAAAGGTGTGTGCCACCACACCTGGCTCTGTTCTCAGTGTGGCCTTGAACTCACAGAGATCTGGATGAGTCTCTGCCTCCTGAATGCTAGGATTAAGAGCATGTGCTACCACTGCCTGACCTCTATGTTTAATATAGTGGCTGGCTTTGTCCTCTGATCCCCAGGCAAGCTTTATTTGTTAGGGCACAAATAAAATATCACCACAGAGGAATTTCAGCCAACAATAGCCAGGCTGTCATTGTTCTTGTTTCTTGACCTCAAATAGTCCCTTCCTCAACTATGTGCCTTTCTAAACTTTAAGTTGTTCTCCAAGATTTTGTACTTCAAAGCCATTAACAAAAACACCTTAACCCAACTTCACTAACAATTCTACATGTCTAAATTCTAAGGGTAGTGGTTGAATCATTAATCTGCTCTAGTAGTAATGCTTGGAAAAAGTCAATTACTATTCTGTAAGTACCAGTAACACTCCCACTGAGGGGTAGAAACCTCCTGAGAGTTTTTATACAACCCATAGATTATAAGGGATGTGGTGACTGTGAAGGCAACTATCAGAGCCATGCTCAATAACACCATGAGGTCCTCAGACCATGTAGTCCTTTGGCACTTTGCCTCTTCAAGGCTCACTCAGGCATGGCTTTGCCAAATGCCCAGCCATTTTCCAAGAGTTCCAGTGCTGCCCATTGGCCCCTTTGAATCACCCCTGACAAGTACTGAGACAACTGGAAAGGGGGCATTCCAGGGTCAGTAGGAACCTGGTACAAGGGAAACTCCCATGAATCTATAAGAATGACCCCAGTTAAGACTCCTAGCAATCAATGGTAGACATGTAACCTGAAATAGTTATCTCCTGTGACCATACAGGACTTCCAGTGGAGGGATTGGGACACCAGCCCAGCCACACAACCTTTGACCTACAAGTCTGTCCTGCATATGGGAAGTGTAGGGGGAGGGAGGGGGCTTAAGGGTACAGTAGGGATTGTGGGAGTGGTCAACCAATGATTGGTCTAGCTAGCCTCTACCCTTTTTTTAAAGCTTTCCCAGACAATTTTTTTGTTTTGTGTCAAGGAAATTGCTTAGACATTTTTTTGATTAAGAACTTTTTTCATTCATTTTACACACAAATCAAAGATAAAAAACAGTGGTTAGTTGCCACAAAGTAGGTGGCAATGCCTTAACCATATGTGTGTTGTTAGGCCCAAGGGCCTCTTCCTTCCTTGTCAAGGGGAGTGCTAACCTTCTCTCCTTTCATACAACACTAGACATTTCTTTTTAGTTAATTTGAAATCTGTGTGGCATCCGGTATTGCTCAGAGAAACTTTCTTTGAACTGTGGAAAATGGGATCTAAGACATGCTTAGCTCAGTTCTCCTTAGATGCTTCTATCTAGGATGACAAGAAACTGGGTGCTTTTCATGTCCACAATGGACCACTACCCAGAGCCAGAAGAACAGTTTATTTTTAAGCCTTCCCATAATACTTAAGTTATGTCTATGCTGAACTCAAAGCTTCTCCTCTTCCTTGTCCTCTGAGAAGAAATGAAAACAGCTAATGCTTCTTCTGTACAAAGATTTTTAGAAACGTCCCCCATACGCTCATTAACATTAAAAATAGCTACTTAAATATATGTATGGAACAGCAATTAATGTAAAGAGGCCATGAATTTTCAAGAGAGCAGGGAGGAGTGTAAGGGAGGGCTTGAAGAAAGGAAAGACAAGGGAGAAATGATTAACTATATTTTAATCTAAAAAAGAAATAATTTAAAAATAGCTACTTACAAGTGTATTTTAATTAAAATTTACAGAACACTTAAAAGAATCTTGTGTAAATGCATCCTGATACCAAGTATATTGATGTACACCATTAATCCTAGCAGGTGACTCTGTGAGTTTGACACTAACCTGGTCTACATAGTGAGTTCCTGGCCAACCAAGGCTCCATTGTGAGACCCCATCTCAAAAAATAAACTAAAATAAACTACTGTTTGAGATAAGAGGGGATCAGAGCTTACAGGCAATGGAAATGAACTTTAACAAAGATAAGAGTCAAAAGCGAGGTTCTCCTGGCCTCTTTCTTTGTACTCTTCTCCAAGAGCGCATTCTCTTATCATTTCAAGTTAATAGTCTTCCACTTGGTCAGTCATTAGTCTCAGGACCAGTGCCAAATTCCACTCACCAACCCACTGTCCTGGTTTTCAAGGTTCACACTGCTCAGGACTGAAACTAGGGACAGCAACAAGCTCTGGTGAATGGATGGATTTTTCACCTACGGAGATAGGGCTGCTAAACAGGTACAGGCAAAGATCTGGGATGGCATGAAGGATGCATGTCCTAGGGACCGGTTGTTGCATAATCAAGTATCCCTCTAACCTTTCCTCTTGTGTATTTTGTTTACTGAGCCATCTCATTTCTCCAGTTTCCATGTTTTTAAAGCCATTCAGAAGTTAGAATTTTAGGAGACTCCTATGCATTGCCACTTTTGCTGTTGCTGTCTGAATTGTCTTGCTAGTGTTTGGATGTGGTTTGAGTGTGTGTGTGTGTGTGTGTGTGTGTGTGTGTGTGTGTGTGTGCTCTCCAGAGGTCCCTGTGCTGGTAACTTAGTTCTTGGTGTCATGATATTGAGAAGCAATGGACCTTAAAGAGATGTAGCCTAGAGCAAGGTAATTTGGTTACTAGGGATATGGTCCTCTGAAGTGATTGATACTTATGTAGTGAATTAGGGGTTCTCACCAGAGGAGACTATAAAAGTAAAGCTCACCCTTGAATTAGCTAGGGCATCCTTTTTCATTATGTGGTCCCTCTTGCATGGTCTCCCACTAGGATGCCACCTGGCTTGAAGCCCTTACCAAAGGACAAACATTTGAGGCCAATGGGTCTTGGACTTTGAACCTTCAAATGGTGAACTAATAAACTTTTTTCTTTTATTTTTGGTTGTGAATCTAGACTTTAACAGCCGAGTCATCTCTCCAGCCCAATCTTTTATATCTATGCGTTCATTCATCAGCTTCTTATTGCACTTGTCTGTCAAGACTTCTAATTGTTCTTATTAAACTCTTTCCTCTTTATGGTAATTAAGGCGATGTTGATAAGCATTTGGACTTCTTGTGATTCAGTTTTTAGGCTGTTTCTCTTGAGCAATGTGGGAGGAACAACTGCGGTACCATAGAGTACAGTATATTGTCCTCAAGTTTCCCCTAATGTGTGATTCAAGCCAATATTTCAAAGACCCGATGTGGTGATATTTTGTTTGTGCTCTCAAAAATAAAGCTTGCCTGGAGATCAGAGTGTGGAGCTAGACACTAAGGTCAGGCAGTGGTGGCACACACCTTTAATCCCAGCACTTGAGTGGAAGAAACAGGAAGTGATATGGCTGGGCGGAGAGAGGAAGTGATAAGGCAGGGTGGACATAGGAGCTCACCCCCGTTCAGGTTGAGGAGTTGGCAAGGTAAGAGGTGGCTGTGGCTTGTTCCTTTGTTTCTCTGATTTTTCAGCATTTACCCTGATACCTGGCTCTGGGTTTTTATTATTAAGACCAATTAGAATTCATGCTACAACCCGACATTTTAGAAAATCTATTCATACAGCAGAAGCCCCACTCTTTTTAGTATTATAAATCATATAGAGTAAGCCAATAGTACTTAATAAATGCTTAAAAAAGTAATCTCTGGGGAAATAAACTGATTAACAAGCCCAGTTCCCCAGATGTTACATTTTCTTTGATCGTTACATCATTACTAGCCTCATGACTTGTTTATTTCCTTCTTTTTGCTTTTCAAAGTTTTATTTATTTTTTCTGTATGTGGAGGGGTGGTTTGCCTGAATATATAGCTGTGCATCACAAGTGTATCTGGTGTGGGATGATGTGAGAAAAGGGTGTTGGATCTCCCAGAACTGGAGTTGCAGATGCCATGTGGGCTTGGGAAGAGCAGTCAGTGTTCTCAACACCTCAGTGATCTCTCCAACCCTCCTCCCCCATTTCTTTCCTTTCTTCTCAAACAAGAGAAAACAAGATTGGCAGTGAGAGTTACAATGTACAAGATGTTGTTGCTATATTTCTGAGTTGTAACTAAATAAAAGGTGGAGTAATTCCTCATCAATGTCTCCCCAAATAAATCTGGGGATTTCCTGTGAGCTTTGTTCCCAGGAAGTCAGCACCGTATCTCATTGTGGAAGTATTTCTATGTGTAATTAATTTATATAACATAAAAGAAGCAGGCTCAAGATGAGAGAGACAATAATCTTCTACTCGAGCTTATTCAGCCGCAAACCACGGGCATACTTTGTATTTTGTTCTTGTTTTGATGATCACAGGATGTATCTTATTTGCGGCTTACTTAGGCTATTTTCAGTGCCCGGGGAGACATGATGTACATTGTAGAATAATGCAATAAAATAATTGAACATTTTCCCTTGTCTGGCATATTTATACTTGTGTGCTCAGTCACATTAGAGGGGTTGGGAATGCAGCAGTCTCAGCTGTAAGTTATTATCCTGATGGAGCTGGCAGGCCTGGATGCTCTCTCTGAGAAGCAGGCTGGGTGTTCCAGTGGATGGATTGTTCTAGAGGCAGTGTAGCTCATGGAGAGGAAGTTGGCTATGTTTAAAAGACAATACAAGTCTGTGGAACAAAACAAAATAACATCTAATCCTTTGCCAGCAGAAGTTTTTCAGGGAAGTGCCAAATTAGTGACAGACCCAGGTCCTTCTTCTGAATCCAAAATGGGGAAGCAATCCAGCTGTGGTCACTTTAAGGATCCCAGAAATCCAGCTGCGGTTGCTCCAAGGATCCCACTGACATGGACATGGCTACTCCATTTGTTCTGACCTCAGATGTGAGAAAAATGATTTAAAACTTGTCGTCTCACCCGAGAAAATTCAGTTAAGAAAATGAAATAGCTTAAGAATTAAGAAGAAGCAAATGCAATATCATTTGAGAGTCAGGATTTGGATTAAGAGCCTCATACCAGATATTTTCACAACACTGGAAATGTGGAATACATCACAATCAGAAATAGCTCTCCATCCATTTCAAAGGAAGCTGGAAGATTCCCAGCAGACCAGTTCCTCTATTCAAGTTGCAGTAGATCTGGAAACCAAGCTTGAAGCACAGACAGGCTTCATTATGTTTACCCAAGGTAAGCAAGGTTGGTTTGATCTTTGTTTTTCACAAAGCATGGCTGAAGACTTTTCATTGAGAGTACAGCCCTGAGTTGGTTTGGGG
Source organism: Peromyscus attwateri (assembly GCA_902168425.1). Classification (NCBI taxonomy): domain Eukaryota; kingdom Metazoa; phylum Chordata; class Mammalia; order Rodentia; family Cricetidae; genus Peromyscus; species Peromyscus attwateri. The sequence continues at coordinate 10,904 of CABHPP010144760.1, read as the reverse complement.
GAAGGAGTTAAAGACCAAAATGTGAACTTGCCAACATGAAAGTTTTGATCTCAGATCCAAAGACTAAGGTAAACTGGGTGTGGTGCAAGCAGTTAGGAGGGCAACTGAGGCAGAAAGATCCAGAGTTTGAGGCCCGCCTGTGCTGCATAGTGAAATTGTCTTAAAGAAGAAGACTAATAACTTCAATTTCTGAATTCTAATTTCCTTTGCTTCTCAGGAATATTTTGAAAAGTACTTGACTTCCTAAAATTGGTTTTCATTGCCAGAGAAACGAGACTGTTACGTCACTTAGTGGTAAACAGGATATGTATTATTTGCAAAACTGTATCTACACAAAGATTTCCGGATCTGTGATAAACTATTGCATGAATAGTATTGTCAATTGAATAATTTTCCTCATAACTTTCAGTGAGTTAGAAATCTGTAATGAATTGGAATTGATCTGGTAAAACAACTTGCAGGTATCATCAGAGCTAATTGACATAGTCTCCACCATTTGGCACCTAAATAGAAAAATGCCTCAGCCTCACAACAGCCATGAGAAGTTGTTGTAGAATATTATTTTAAAGATGTGTTACATTTGTTTATGCTGTGGAACATTTGTTTAATGATGCAAAGATGTGTTGCATTCTTTTATGTTGCATTTGTTTAACTCTGTGAAGTTGTGTTAACTTTGCTGGTCTAAAACACCTGATGGTCTAATAAAAAGCTGAACAGCCAATAGCAAGGCAGGAGAAAGGATAGGCAGGGCTGGCAGGCAGAGAGAATAAACAGGAGGAGAAATCTGGGAGGAAAAGAAGAGCCAGAGAAGGAGGAGGACTCCAGGGGTCAGCCACCCAACTACACAGCAAGCCAGGAGTAAGAAGTAAAGAAAAGCATATAGGATAATGACAAAAGCCCAGAGGCAAAAGGTAGGTGGGATAATTTAAGTTAAAAGCTGGCTAGCAATAAGCCAAGCTAAGGCTAGGCATTTATAAGTAATAATAAGTCTCCATGTGTATTTACTTGGAAGCTGGGTGGCAGGTCCTAAAAGAAACAAAAGAGTAAAAAATACCAGCTACAAAAAGTTGTATTATTTACTTCATTTTATAGGTGAGGAAACTATGACAACAGGAGGTTGAATAATTTGCTAAAGTTTGACAGTTAGTAAGTGGAGACTTCAAACTGGAGGCAGTCTGTGTTCAATCAACCCCAGTGCTCTAAGACCAGACAATCGAATAGGTGGAGGAAATGAAATTGTGTTCATGGCCCGTGTCCTCATGAAGGACAGGGAGAGAAAAAAGAGAAGGGCAGTGGAAAAGGGGATGCAAAGAGCCCGGTGAGTCAGAGCAGAACAAATGAGCAGCAGAGAACAGTTTTGCATTTTTACTGACTCTGTCCTTATTCTGCAAACTTAAAAAGTCACAGCATTAACATCTCAAGGAGATGGTGATAAGCTCTGCTTTTAAAATGTATTTCATACATATTTAAGACATATTTCTAAGTATGTCTTTGTAATATACATTATACTAATCATGTTTATAATAAAGAACACACATATACTTATGATAAAAGCTTATATATTTATAATAAAAGTACACACATTATTTTATATTTATAAACATAATAAATGTGCAATCATGTCAGTGTTTCTTTTTTTTTTAATCCCTTAAGTTAACATAATAGACCATAGGGCATTCTGTTCAAGGGTGTGTCTGTACCAATTAAGTGTGTGGGGAGTTATGGGTTGTAACTTCTAAATGGTGTAGTGAATATAGCTAATAAAATGCTCTTAATTAATTGTGTCTTAATTATGTGAGTTGATAACAAAGACAAAAATTGGTATTCTAATTCAGATGAGAAGCATTTTATAATGAAATAATGACTTTTTTGAGGTAGGTTGAGAAGAGTAATTTGATCTGTGAATGATTTTCCAATACTCAAAGATCACATTCAAGGATTTGCTAAAACCAACTATAACTTTTGTTTGTATAACATTTCAATCTTTGTATATTCATATTTTTTATTTTGGAAAATTTAACTACATTTTTATTTAAAAATTTTCAGACAATATATTTTGCTTATATTCTTTCTCCTCTCCCAACTCCTCCCATATCCTCCACACCTCCTTTCCTCCTCAACTTCATGCTTTTTCCTCTCTCTAAACAACAATAACAACAACAACAACAAAAGAAACAAAAAGTTAAAATCAAAATAAACAAATAAGACAAAAATGCCACCAAACAAATAAAACACTCAGAGGCCCTTTTGTGTTGGTCAACTGCTCCTGTGCATGGGTCTTCCCTGGAGTGTGGTTAATACATAATGATGCTCCATTGGAGAGCAACTGATTTCCCTTTCTCCAGCAGGTATCAATTGCAATTAGTGTTTTGGTTAGGGGTGGGACTTTGTGTCCAGTTTCCTTTCTCAGTGCTGGGATTTTTATCTGGTTTGAATCTGTGCAGGTCTTGTGTGTGCTTGTGCCAGTCTTTGTGGGTTCATATCAGTCCTGTTTCATCTGGAAAATATTATTTTCTTGGAGTCATCCACCACCTTTGGCTCTTACCATCTTTCTGTTTCTTTTTCTGTATAGATCCTTGAGCCCTGGTATAATAAAGACATCCTATTTATTTTAATTACTATCTCCTTTAAGAAGAACCTTTTCTGATGAAAGTTGAGTGATGCTCTGACCTATAGGTATAACAATATGACATTAGGAGCCATTTTATTGCCTTTAGGAGAATAATAGTAGAAGCTTTTCCCATAGGACCCATGACCTATCTAGTCTCAGGTTCTTGGACACTTTAGTAGTGTCAGGTATGGGTTGTATCTCATGGAGTGGGCCTTAAATCCAATTTTTTAAAAAGTGATGGTTACTTCCATTACATTTGTGCCACTACTGTACTAGTACGTGTTGCTGGCAGGTTTATGTTGTGCAGAACAGGGTTTATAGTTGGGTGAAACTGATAGTTACTTTTCTCCTCCAGTAGCATGCAAAGTACCTTCTAGCACCATGACTGCTAGTCAATAGGGTTGAATGCTGTGGGATGTCTTTCTGTGTGCTGTGAATATGTGTTACTCTCATTGGTTGATAAATAAAGATGCTTTGGCCTATGGCAAAGCAGGATATAGCCAGGCAGGAAATCCAAGCAGAGATACAGGAGAAGAAGGGTGGAGTCTGGCAGACTGAAGATAGCCACCAGAGGAGCAAGATATATTAGAACACAGTTAAAGCCATGAGACATGTGGCAAAACATAGATTAATAGAAATGGGTTAATTTAAGTTGTAAGAGCTAGTTAGCAATAAGTCTGAGCCATCAGCCAAACATTTATAAGTAATATTAAGCCTCCAGGTCAATTATTTGGGAAGTGGCTGCCAGGTATTTGGGAGTGTTGGTGGGACAGAAAAGCCTCCGTTTACATTTGGCGCCAACACAGTACACATACATCTACGTAAAGCCTGAGAAAGCTTTAAAAAGGGCTTCAAGACATACAGAAATGACCCAAGCACAGTTTCATAGTTCATGTCTCTCATTGCAGACGGTAGTACAGAACCACATCCCCTGGCCATGGTGGGCTTCAGCTGAATATGGTGGACTCTCACAGTCTCTCAGGGCTTGATACAAAGAGGTTTCTCCCAGTTGCTGCCTATGGGCTTAAGAGCACAGCTGCAGGCCTAAGAACACAGCTGCATGCTACTTGGTGGCAGCATGGACCCCAGAGTTAGGGAGGGAGGTAAGCATGACTCTCGTTGGTACCTCCACCATGTTGGAAAGCCAAGAGGGATAGAGCCAGCAGCCAAAGCTGCCACTTTGGTCCTAGGCCCACTTAGCAGTTTAAAGACTCTAGCAATAAAACAAAGAAACAAACAAAAAACAAACAAAAACAAAAAAACCAAAACAAAAAAACAAAAACAAAAACAGATATACAGTATAAGAGGTCCAGACAAAAAGAAACCCTCTAAATAGGTTACAATGTGTTTAAAAATGTACATAGGCTTGGAAGAGGGTGGAAAATTGGTATCACAGCTATAGAAAAGAATAGTTTCCAAAATAATATAATCAAGTCTTTAAAGAGAGAAATAAAATAATAAAAAAAGAATAGACACATAGAGATGGAATACACAGGGAGTCTGGATCCTATATGTTATTTTGTTGATTTTATTTTAATTTTTTTGATTGCTGAGAAGCAAAAGACAGCTGCTAAAAGACATAAGATTGAGAAATGGACTGCTAAATTAAACCAGTCTAGATATTTTATGAATGCCTTAACTTTAAAAATGAAGCAAAAAAATATATTTGTCAAATGGAAATCAAAAATGCTTTTTAGTTTTGTTCCCGCAGAAGATGAGAGGTTATGGATTCCTTCAGGAATAATATGGATCAGGTTTGAGCAAGAGAGACCTCCTGAATCTTGACAGGTGATATCTATCAACAAAGGTTATTGCTGGTCTTCCCAGGACTTGGTCATTATCTCAAAATTTTCTCAGGGACTCCTGGGGATGCCTTCACCCACAAACAGCAGGAAGCAGTATCGAGAAACTACACCTACATTCCCAAGAGTTGGGGGGTGTGGATGGTCTTTGGTTATTTGGTGGGTTATGGATATTTGTAATAATTTAGGGGAATATAAGACTATAGAATAAAAAGACACCTATCAATCTCAGATATTTTGAATTAGCCTGGATTTTGGTATAGTGATACAAATTTAAAGTTAATTTTGTTATACTGTATATATGTTTCTATTTTTTTAAAAGGATTTTTGTATATTGATACAAATTTAAGTTTACTTTTGTTACAACATATGTATATATGTTTCTACACTTGTTTGAGGTATTGTACCTATGTAGTTCACTTAAAATATAAGGTAAAGTTCTAAATTTTAAAAGCTATTATTAGAGACTATTTAGGATAATCAAAAACATAGGTTAGTAGTTAGTCAACTATAACAATCAAATTGAAGAGATGTTATGTATGTTTTCAGGATCGTATAGAGATATATTTTAGATAAATGATCTTAAAATACTTGAAAGACCTATAGAATATGGCATTTAAAATTTTTTGTTAACATAGGGATTTTCATGACAATGAGACACAACTGCTCCTGGCAGCACCAATTCACTTCAGAGATAATGGGCATTGAAGAAACTCCTTATGGAGTTTGATTTCAATGTGGCAAGGCTAGCCATTTGGGCAAGAAACTGCTCTTGCCTAGACTGCTTGACAGTATGTTGTATAAATTGGACATGCAGGACCCATAGGAAAAAACCATTCAACTTTGCCAAAACAAGGTGGGATGGTCCTTCTAATTCCTGCTTTACAGAGGAAACTACCAGACATTCTGCAGGACACAGAGGAAAGCGATTGATGAATTTCTCCAAAATAGGAGGGACAGTCCTTCAAATTTCCTGCTTTACTAAAATGTCTGCTAGAGACTCTAGGCTGATAGGCTGAAGACAGAGGCCCGAGTGTTGCAGAAGAACTTTGGATGACTGTCCAGACAGCTAGATGTCTTTGTCATCTCTAGAGTTTTGGAAGTTACTTGCAATGCACTTCCTGTTTACTCAGTTAATATTATAAGCTTCTGGAGTCTTTGATGGAGTTGAAGACTACATAGTTATAATTATAATTTTACTTGTTATGATAAAAGATAAATTAGACATGAAACTTTAGACTCACAAAAATAGAATAGATGATGAGTATTTTCTTTAATTTTGCCAAATACAAATAAACTAGATATTGTAACTATAATTCTTGCTTGCTAACTGTTTTGTTATATGTAATTTTATTATGTTAAAGTTAAAAACTTCCTTTTTAAGTAGACAGAAAAGGGGAAATGCTGTGAGATATCTTTCTGTTCTCTTTGAATATGTGTTGCTCTCATTGGTTGATAAATAAAGATGCTTTGGTTTATGGCAAGGCAGGATATAGCCAGGCAGGAAATCCAAGCAGAGATACAGGAGAAGAAAGGTGGAATCTGGCAGACTCCAGCCAACCACCAGAGGAGCAAGATGTATTAGAACACAGGTAAGCCATGAGACAGGTGGTAAAATATATATTAATAGAAATGGGTTAATTTAAGTTGTAAGAGCTAGTTAGTAATAAGCCTGAGCCATAGGCCAAACAGTTTGTAATTAATATTAAGCCTCTGAGTGATTATTTTAAAAGTGGCTGTGGGACCAGGCAGGACAGAAAAGCCTCTGTTTATAGGTAAAAAGCTTCTAGTTGGGCACCAGCTCAATTTCCCTATGATTGATGACATAAAAAGTTGTTTATTCAGCAAAAAGGACTTACCATCAGATTGTGGAGAGTAACCAAGAGCCCTTGGGATGTTTGTGTTGGGACACCTGATACAGAGAGATCTATAGGATCTCTGACTGGTGACTCAATGTATCCTGGCACTGGAGCTTTTATTTGGTGGAAAAACACCTCTGGTTGGTGGAATAACATCCATCATGTAGCAACTTCATTTATATTCTTTTCATACATGTATATATTTTAGGAAGCTTCTATATTGGTAAGTTTCCTTGTGGCTTTTCAAAAAGCCTTTCGTATTTGTTGTCCCTCTGCATATTCTATCCTGTACCACTCCTCTACTTATTTAATCCATCTCATTCTAGTTTCCCCTTTATTTCTTTATATCTCTATACTCTATTTCCTTTTCCTTTGAGGATCTCACCCATGGTCCCTCATTAGCCACCTAACCTCTGTAATTGTTTGGACTGAAATGCACAAATCTGAATCTTAAAAGTTAACGTCCCCATATAAGAGAAGACATGAAGTATTTGTCTTTTGAAATCTAGGTTACCTCAGTCAGAGTGATTGTTTCTAACTTCATCTATTTACCTTAAAATTTTATTTTTAACAACTGAATAGTATTCCATTGTGTCAGTGTACCACATCTTCACTATTCATTCATTCATCAGTTAATGGACATCAGACTGTTTCCAATTTCTGGCTATTATGAATACAGTAGTAATGAACATGGATGAACAAGTATCTCTGTAATAGGACATAGAGTCTTTTGCGTATATGCTTGAGTGGAATAGCTGAATCTTGTGGTAGATCTATTCTCGGTTTCTTTTTTCCTTTGAGAACTCTTCATAATGATTTCCATAGTAGTTTTACCAGTTTTCACTCCTACCAACAATGGATAACTATTCCCTTTCCTCCCCTTTCCCCACATCCTCCCCAGCATGTGCTGTACCTTTGTTTTATGAATCTTGGTCATTCTGACTGGAGTAAGATGAAATCTCAAAGTATTTAATTTACAGTTTCCTGATGGCTAAGGATGTTGAACATTTTTTAAAAAGGTTTTTCAGCCACTTATATTTCATCTTTTGATAATTCTCTCCTTAGTTCTGTACTCATATTTCAATTAAATTGTTTTTTTTGATATTCAGGTTTTTAAAAAACTCTTTATAAATTCCATATACTAACCATCTATCTTATATGTAATTGGTACAGTTTTTTCCCTCTTCTGTAGGCTGCTTCTCTGCTTGAATGATGGTGTGTACCTTTGCTGGACTAAAGTGTTTAGCTTCATGAGATCTCATGGCTTATTATTAGTTATTATTCTTATTGTATTGTTATTTCAATGTCCTATTCATATTGTCCTCTCCTGCTGATGAGTTCAAGAATATTCCCTACTTTCTCTTCTATCAGATTCAGTGTATCCAGACTTCCATTGAGGTCCTTGATCCCTTTGAAGTTGAGTTTTGTGCTCAATGACAAATATGGGTCTATTTTCATTCTTTAACACTCAGCTATCTAATGTGATTAGCACCATTTGTTCAAGACAATGCCCTTTTTCTAATGTATATTTCTGGCTTTAAAAAAATCAGATGTCCGTAGGTATTTGGAATTATGTCTTGGTCTTCAATTCTATTTCATTGATTAATATTTCTGATTAATATTTTTATGACAATCCCATTCTGTCTTTATTACTGTAGCTCTATAAACAATTTGGAATCTAAGATGGTGAATCTTCCAGTAGTTCTTTTATTATGCATAATTGTTTTAGCTATTTTGGTTTGTGTGTTTGTGTGTGTGTGTGTGTGTGTGTGTGTGTGTGTGTGTGTGTGCATGTATGTGTGTTTCCATATGAACTTCTATGAGGAATTGTGTTGGAATTTTGATGGGGATTGTGTTGAACCTGCAGACTGCTTTTGGAAGGATGCCTATTTTCACAATATTAATCCTACAAATCCAGGATCATAGGAGATATTTTCATCTTCTGCTGTCTTCTTCAATTTCTGTCTTTCTTCAATGTCTCAAAGCTTCTTATCAAACAAGCCTTTCACTTGCTCAGTTAGATATATCTCACGATATATATTTTTGAGTCTATTGCTAAAGGTACTGTTTCCCTCATTTCTTTCTCAGTATTCTTCTCATTTGTATATAGGAAGAATACTGATTTTTATGATTTTGTATTCTTCAAAATTTTGAAGGATGTTTATTAGCTATTGAAGTTTCCTGGGTGAGTCTTTAGGATCTTTTTTTTGTATAATATCATATAATTTTTAAAAATTTCAAAAGTTGATTGTCAGAAATACCTGGAGATGAGATTAAATGATCCCCCTCCGCATGTTCTTGCTTTTTAATGGTCCTGCAAAATGAACCCAGCTTAGTAAAAAAAGCAAAGGAGATCATCATTGAAAAATGTGCTATCACCCCAGGAGAACTCACGTTAAGGAACAGAGCATTTTGCTCCTCTCTCACAATGTATGGGATCCAGAAACTGGATACTCATAATCAAGAAAGGCAGGATTTCATCCAGCACTTCTCCCAGATCGTCAAGGTGCTGACTGAGGATGAACTAGGCCACCCAGAGACAGGCGATGTCATTACCCAGCTCAAGAAGGTCCTAGGGTACAATGCTGTGGGAGGCAAGTACAATCAGGGTTTGATTGTGCTCCAAGCATTTCATGAGCTGGTGGAGCCGAGGAAACAGGATGCCCAGAGTCTTCAGCCGGCCCTGACTGTGGGCTGGTGTGTAGAACTGTTCCAGGCTTTTTTCTTTGTGTCAGATGACATCATGGATTCTTCCCTCACTCGCCGTGGACAGATCTGCTGGTATCAGAAGCCAGGCCTGGGCTTGGATGCCATCAACGATCCTCTGCTTCTAGAAGCCTGCATCTTACCACCTGCTGAAGTTCTACCGCAGGGAGCAGCCCTATTACCTGAACCAGCTGGAGCTCTTTCTGCAGAGTTCCTATCAGACGGAGACTGGGCAGACTCTCGACCTCATCACAGCCCCCCAGGGCCATGTGGATCTTGGTAGATACACTGAAAAGAGGTACAAATCTGTTGTCAAGTACAAGACAACGTTAGATTCTTTCTACCTGCCTGTTGCAGCTGCCATGTACATGGCAGGCATTGATGGGGAGAAGGAGCATGCCAATGCCATGAAGATCCTGGTGGAGATGGGCGAGTCCTTTCAGATCCAGGATGACTACCTTGATCTCTATGGTGACCCCAGCGTGACTGGAAAGATAGGCACCGACATCCAGGACAAGGAATGCAGCTGGCTGGTGGTTCAGGGTCTGCAACGAGCCTCTCCGCAACAGTGCTAGATCTTAGAGGAGAATTATGGGCAGAAGGACCCAGAGAAGGTGGCGCAGATGAAAGCATTGTATGAAGCACTAGATCTGCCAGCTGTGTTCTTCAAGTGTGAGGAAGACAGTTACAGCCGCCTAAGGAGCCTCATAGAACAGTACTCTGTGCCTCTGCCCCCAGCCATCTTCTTGGAACTAGCAGAAAAGAGCTACAAGTGGAGAAAGTGACCTCGAGATTGCAAAGGCTTAAAGGGAGGGGTCTCAATAAATTATTGTACAACAACAAAAAAAAAGAAAGAAAAAAAAGAAAAGAAAAGAAAAGAAAAGAAAAATGTGCTATCAGTTTTAAAATTCCGGAAAAGACCAATTCTTTGGAAAATATATTGATTGTAGCTTAGATCAAGTTTTTAGATAGAAAATGACAATTTAAAGTCTGTTTTAAGTTAAACTCAGACCTCTATAAGTTTTATTTAGCGATTTTTGCTACTGATAAGAGGGACTGATATGGACAATCTTCCTTTCTTTCATGTGATGCTCGAGGCAGGAGAAACAAGGGGCTCCATTAACACTTCTTAGGCTTCTTTCCCCTTAAATAGTTATATTGAATTTTCATTGTAACAAAGTGAATTGTATAAGTTCAATATGTACACTTAAATAAGCGTTGAATTATCCTACAATAAGTTCTCTCAACAAGTAGAATCAATCCAAACTATCCTCATGCCCTATTTCTTTACACTATTCTCCATGTGATGAGCATTGCAAAATACGTTAGTTATATTGTAGGTAAGACAAATATTACCACTCAAAACATTACCACTACTAATGATATTGTTTCCATAAGAAAACACATTCTAGGGGCTAGAGAGATGGCTTAGCAGTTAAGATCACTTTCTGCTCTTCCAGGGGACCTGGGTTCAATTCCATCACCCACATGGCAGCTCCAACTGTAACTCCGGTTTCAAGGAATCAGGCAAACTCACACAGACATATATGCAAACAAAACACCAAATGCACGTGCAATAAAAATAAATAAAACTCATTCTAAATTCTGCAACATTTATTTGAGATAGAATGTTAAAACATTTCATTTGTGAGATGAATATCTTCCAGTTCTTTATGTGGACCTTAACTGTATATATCTGGTTTCCCACCTGTTCCAGGTATTATTTATATTCTCATAGACCTTTTTATACCACAGTCTCTATAAATCCAATCTACTTAACACCACAAAAAGCAGCTTGTTGGAGGTACTATTTTTAGAGAGTTGTTAAGAAGTGGTTGTAAGCCATGGCCAGTACCACCATTGGCTGTGGGCATCACAGGAACCTGGGAAGGAGGATGATGGTAGAGAGAGACATAAGACTCTGGG